>CAJUYH010000026.1:0-115532 GCA_910591685.1 Galerucella tenella
CACCGTTTTACTAACGAAAATCGAATATTCTGGAAAAGCAATGGCTTCTGACGATATCTAATTGCAGCCTCAAGGATTCCTTTTTTCGCATGCACATTTGTACTAGGGTAACTTGGGTAACTTAGCCCAGAATATGTGGTATGATTTATGACCTGCCTTTTTGTTACACCCTGTATAAAGTCAGTAAAAGTATTTGTACAATTTTCACGGACTTTTGAATTTTGGAGCACAAATAATTATTTTATGTAATTAAGTCTATAAAAATGTGTCTTCCGATCACCAAATTATCATTTGTGACATACTGAAAGCATATCAAATTTCCAATTATTAAAATCTCGGTTGAAGTGTCTATTTTTACGCGTCTGTTTACTCGTAAAACCACGTTTATTACAAAAAACTCCCCCGGAACCTAATGTTGATATTAATTTGTAATTTAAGTTGGTAGGTAAGTACATAGTAGTGATATTTCATGTAAACGTACGTTCGTATTTTATGAAAGTTTCCAGTTCGAGAACTACGTCTGTATTCTAAAAACGTTTGCCGTTTTCAAGAAGAAATATTATTTAGATGTTCTTATAATTCAAAGCTTTGAAATTTATGATGAACTCAATGCAACATTTTGGTGTGGCATCAACTAAGGTTCAAGTATTATTCAATGACAAAGAAATAGTTTTGAGTAACTACACAAGAAAAATGTTTGACCAAACTTGTTATTGTGGTTTGATTCCCAAAAGAATAAGAAAAAAGAATAAGTAATGCCACAAGGAACTTACAGAAGATATTTAGTTTTTGAATATGAATTAATCTTGAATAGTACACAAATAGTATTCTAATTGAAGATTTGTCTTCAATAGATGTAATGACATATTATGTGGTTGTTAATATTTATCATGAATTATAGTTCTTTCGTTTCGATAGTCATTTTATTATTTTGTTAACCTACAAAATGTGGAAAAGTTACTACTGATTTGAAGTCTATTGTTAAATGGCGCTGGTTTGGTTTGCGCAAACGACTGCAACTTCACGCGGGTTTTTCTCAGGTGAAACTGAGTCTACTCGTAATAAAATTTTAATAACTCGACTGGTTGCTCAGAGGGCGCCACTCTCTCACGACTGGAGCTACTCTCCGCTTGGTTCCAAATACCAACAACATGTTAATCTAGAGATTTCTGTTCAGATTGATGGATTAGGAGAGTTGTTGTCTCTTTAAAAATTTTAATATTAAATTGTAGTATTTTATTGTGAACTTCTGTGATATATCTTGAAGCCGGTGCTGTATAAACAGCTCTAAATTTGAATATAATCGCACAAGGAGAATTAATTGAACGCAGTGACATTTTATTTGTGAATTTCAATCAAACACTTGACGCTGAAATATTCATTGATGTCACCCGAGACGCAACATCTGTTTTTTTCTCATATGGATTGATTTCATTGTACAGTTCAATGAAAGCTTTGAAAAGTTTGGGGATTTTTGATGAAATTTGAATTTGCAATGAAGAAATTTGTAACATTTAGTTATTACTATGTTAATAACTATAATGAGCGTCCTTTAATAACTGCACTATCTTCCAGTGTATCAATATAAAGCTGATTCACAATTATTTGCTACAGATGTGAAATTTCACGGAAAATTTGATCTGTGAGAGTGAAAAAATATTTACTGTCAGCACCTCTTAGAGTAGAGATCAAAATCGATGGAATGTGTACTGATCGTAGTCACTTACGGAGGGTAAGAAAGCCCCAAATTGCATGTTATGCTCAAGAATATAAAAAAATAAGGTTGACATTTTCCATCCAAACTAAATAGCGCCCTGACCAGTTGGGAGAGATTTCACTGCTGATGTCTCTTAAGCAGTGCAGTGCTATCACATATAATTGAATATTTTTTTCATTTGAAAATTGTTAAAAACAATAGATATTTACGTAATTAGTTATGAAAAGAGCGATATTGTTCAACAAGCGTAATATTTGCCAAAACGACCGCTAGCGAGTACTGCAAATTACGCGTGTTGAACAATGTCGCTCTCTTCATAACGTTTTATCTAATTCCGCGCTTTCATAATATTCAATAAAATCTTCAATTACAATGATAATATTGAAGTGAAATCAAATGGTGTTAGAAGTATTGTTACTATGATGTATTCACCCAGAAAATCGACTTACTTTAAATAACTGTGTCCTGAATAATGTTTTCAATGTTTATAAATCGCAAAATACTATTGAATTGAAATAATGGGTTAATTTTACAGTTTAAATAATGAAATAATTGTCAGTTTTGACTGTACCTACCTAATTAATGAATTATTCTTTGAAACTCATGTGGTATCTCTATGTTGAAACATAAACAGTTACGTAAAGTTTTTACATAACTACTTTCCATAACTGATATATGAAGGTTATGAAAAATGTGATGTTACCTAACGTCAAGGAGTGAAGTAAAGTGTCACATTTGATAGCGGAATTAGATAATAGTATATTACATAACAAGAGTTGTAAGTTGCTTATTACATGCGAATAGAAAAGTTGCGCACGAGCCGCGTAGCGGCGAGTATGGTACTTCTATAAGCATGTAATAAGCTTACAACTCTAGTTGTGTACTATACTTTTTCTACGAACAACTTCAATAATAAAAATAAAACGCATGAATAACAAGTAGCATTTATTTATTAAACAGTAGCCAGAAAAAAATACTGCACATCAGGAGCTTCATTTGAAAAAAGTTTTATCTCATCAGAATGTATGGTTTTCGATTTTTTGCTTTTAAAACCGTCGGATTGTCTTTCTAAGTAACCTCGCAATTTAGTATAATTTTCAATATTGACATTATTCTTCCAAGTTATAGTACTCCTCAACATCAAATATATTGCCCATAGTGGAGATGGTTTGAGTTTCTTGGTGATTTCTCCAAAATATGCCAAGAGTACCTTTTTAGGAAATGAACTTACATTGTTAGTTGTTCGCCAGTCAATAAACTGCCGGTATACATTTTCATATATTCCTCTTGACTTTTCTGGCAATATGTTGTCAGTAGTGTCCGCGGCTAATTGTATAATATTGGGTGGTGTGCTACTTAGTTCGTTTTCACTATTTGATGAGCTCATTTTAATTATTTGTCTTTAAAACAAATGTACCGGGAGGTCCAATAAGCCGATCTCTCGGCTATATATCAGAAACTATTCATGTTATAACTTTAGGAGAAAAAATTCCTTGGGAAAAGTGGACAAGAGAAATTGCTGGAAAATACTTTCAAGTTTCTAGGTTAACCGCTAGGGGGCGTAACCTGTAAAGAAAAATTTAAAAACCAGTTTTTTGTGAAATATGCCCTAGTATACCCAGTGTTAAATGAGTAAACTAAAAAAAGGCCTAAATTTAGCACAAATTATTTCAAGTACTTTTCATTCTATTTCTCCAAATAAAGGGTGGGGGAAAGTGGGAAAGTGTTTGTGGATAAATACCTATAACTTTGGTTTGAATCAACTGATCTTAACGAAATTAGTGTCAATAGAAAGAGTGTAGATGAATCAATTACATCTACTATAAAACAATGGAATTTAGTTTTAATTCTCATAGGTAGAGGGTACTTTCGAATGAAAAAAATTAAAATTTGTTTTCCTTGAAAATGTTCAATGGAAACACCTAATTATTGTGAATTAAAATGGAACTGGATTAAATTCTCAACAAAATGGCGCAAACCGCATGTGGATAGCTATTGTCGAAGTCAAGATATAAATAAAAACGCATAAACATAAGTAAGTATAGTATTGACTCACTCTGTATTATAACTTAAAATTAAATTTGTAAAAAAAATATCATACATAAATCTCGATCATTAAGACTTGATGTCCAATTAAATGCTGCAGACGACGCTACGCTTAATAGTGCGGGTGGTGTTAATCTGCATAATAAGCATTATTGGTCTAAAGAAAATCCGCACTGGGTAGAGGAAGTGCAGCTTCAAGGTAGATGGAGTCTTAATGTTTGGTGTGGTATAGTTGATGGAAAGATCGCAGGTTCATATTTCTTGGAACTTCAAATGGCGATACATATTTGGATTTTCTGGATAATTGGTTGTCTGTTTTATTGAAAGATATTTCCTTACAAAGATGAGGTATGATATTACAGCATGACGGATGTTTTGCGAACTTTTCCAGACGAATTAGAGATTATTTGAATGTAAGCTATCCAAATGGGTGGATTGGAAGGGTAAGTATATTTTCAGGGCCAGCTAGATCTCCAGACTTAATATGTCTGGACTTTTATCTGTGGGGAAGATCGAAGGATTTAGCGTACCAAACTCACCAACCACGCGAGACGACATGCAACAGCGCATTAGAAACGCTATAAATAGTATATCAACAGCTGCAATTTAAGCAACAGATATGTCAAAGCGTGCTAGATTACATATTTGTGTGGAAAACGATGAAAAACAATTTGAACATTTAATTGGACATCAAGTTTTAATGACCAAGATATCTGTATCATCTTTCTTTCCCATGTTTAATTTTAAGTTATAATACAGGATGTCAATACTATACTCACTTATGTTTATGCGTTTTTATTTATATCTCGAGTTCGACAAAAGCTATCAACACGCGGTTTGCGCCGTTTTGTTGAGAATTTAATCCGGTTCCATTATAATTCACAATAATTAGGTGTTTCCATCAAACATTTTTTAAGAAAACACATTTTAATTTTTTTCATTCGAAAGTACCCTCTACCTATGACAATTAAAACTAAATTCCATTGTTTTATAGTAGATGTGATTAATTCATCTACACTCTTTCTATTGACACTAATTTCGTTAAAATCGGTTGATTCAAACCAAAGTTATAGGTATTTATCCACAAACACTTTCCCACTTTCCCCCACCCTTTATTTGGAAAAATAGAATAAAAACTATATGAATAAATTTGTGCGAAATTTAGGCCTTTTTTAGTATACTTATTTAACACTGGGTATAATTGGGCATATTTCACAAAAAGCTGGTTTTTAAATTTCTCTTTACAGGCTACGCCCCCTAGCGGTTGACCTAGAAACTTGAAAGTAATTTCCAACAATTTCTTTTGTCCACTTTTCCCAAGGAATTTTTTCCCTAAAGTTATAACATAAATAGTTTCTGATATATAGCCGAGAGATCGGCTTATTGAACCACCCGGTACATTCACACTAACAGCTAGTGACAGCGAGTCTTATTAATTATTGAATGTCAAAACAACCTCTACTAACTCGTTTCCATGGTTACTCGGAACCATTGACTGACTAGGCTTGGCTGATAAGTTGTTGTTTTTCTAGAACTGAAGCGAACTTTTTTTTATTACGTGCTAATCATTACGTGTCAGTATCCGTAATGATCTATTTACTTAGTAACCAAATAGTAGGTTTTATGGAATTTACTAGTGTGAGAGTAGAAAAATTACTATTACTATACCAGTTATGGTGGGAAATTTTACGACAAAAATACCACCTTATCGCTATTACTTGGTAAATAATCAAGAGCGGCCCGACTAGGTATATGATATATTTTTTAGAAAACTTCAATTATCCTAAAATAAGTCTCCGAAGAGAAATTTAGTTAGTCATTAATACTAATAACACACATTACTTTTGTCGTTTATTGAAAGTGAACATTCATAGTAGTGCCGTAACATTTTATGGATTCAATAATTCATAAAAGTTAAACATTAATGTCTCGGCCACTTTTCTTAACTTCGGCGTGTATAATGTTATATGAAGAGCTGAGCTAGAAGAGGAACAATCATCAAATTGTAATCAGAGAGCTCAGAAAGCACAGTAAATCATAGTCGACGTCAAGGAAGGAGGCGTCGGGCGACTTCGACCAGCTGTTGTCAAAAATGGGGAAAGGGATTGAAGACGCGCCCTCGACGGATATTATCTGCTAGCCTACTTTCGACAATGTTTTTATAATGCTTTTAATTTCAATGCCGGAAGAATATATTTTCCGATTCGACTGATTAATTATTCTTTTTTCCAGTAGAAAATTGAATGATTTCGATTTATATTCATTCAAAAAAGCTGCTTTTAAAAGAAACTACATACAAAGTATAATATTTTTGTTCTAATATTATTTAGGTTCAGGAGAAATGTAGGTACAGAAACACGTTATCGTTTACAGTCCATCTCGCTTAATTTATAAGATAATCCAAAACAGTAAAATCCTTGATAATGACGTATCAGAAACTTTAATTTTTCTTATCAGTTATATAACAGCCACCTCTTACTTTCTATTTTCAAATAGCACCCCCTGTACAAAGCTGATGGCCAAGTTTTAAAATCAGTGAAATTGAGTTCATAAATGAAATATTCCGATCCTCAATTTGCCATTGAAATAGTATAGCTTATAGTTTTGAATTAAAGTGTAATGAAATTATTATGATTTCACTTGAATGGATATAATTCGGACGATACAATCTGACAACAACGGAATAGCCCTCATATTAGCTCAAACATGAATAGGGTACGAGCATAAATTTTGCTATTGGTGGGAAATGACGCTTTATCAGGTCTCCCAATACCTTGCATGACTATTTTTTCAAAAAATATAAACTTTTCTTTAAAAACGACTTTAAAAATCATAAAATTTGAAAATCCGCCAAAACGCGCTTTACTTCATGAAGATGGCTGCCCCATCCATTGAAGTCACTCGATTTGTTTACGTTCCTATTCGTGTATCACGTTCTGAGTTTTTGTGACCTATTTGTTTCTGAAAGCTTTAACAATGGATACAGCCGAAAAAAAGACTTTGTATTCCAAGTATTGCATTGTTCCAGAGTGTAAATCAACTCTATCAAAACTCCAGACTGAGTATTTGTTACTTTACCTGGTGGCGCGAGCAAAAATGCTCTAAAGAGAAGGGCATTGTGGTTGCAAGCTATGCGTCGAAACAAAGACGATATTCCGACAAATACTACTGCTTTTGTTTGTAAAGACCATTTTAATGTAAGTTCCTACTTCTATGCTGGTAATTTTTCTTCTTAAATAGCTTGAGATTATGAACCTATATGTCTAGGAATCAACCATAAAAACATTATTTTCTTACGACCACACATGAAAATGTGCAGAAATATTATTCAGCAGGAGTGAAATTTAGTGTAGTTTTAATCGTACCTACTATAATGCATTAACTCCTCTTATTTCCTCTGCATTAAAGCAGCTGTTTGACTTCATGAATTCAAGCAGCATTAATGAGTCTACTTTGGGCCAGTTATCAGTTCATGTTTTTACAAAACCTTCGCTAGCCATATCTTTACTCACAAAATATGAAAGAATCGTCACTGAAAAATGAACTAGTAAATTAAATATTTTCTTCTGAAAGTTTTAAAATATTCTCGGAAATATCGAATATTTATGTCCACCTTCCACATGACGTTGACTTTTAGAAATATAAAATACACACACAAACACGTAATGGTCTCAAACAAACATATTATATAGATGAAGCAATTGATATAGTTAATTAAAATACAATATAAACACAAAACTACACAGAACCTAATGCAATACCGGCCATATTGACAAAAGTAAACATATTGTATGACATCACACGTATCATCGGTAGCGTTCGGAAATCCTCGGGTGGTGGTCGGAAAGTACATGAAAATTTGAATTCAATTTCAAAATTTGGAAGTAATTTCCAATGGAAACTTGTTTATTTCCTATTATTAGTTATTTTTGATATTAAATTTACTATTACAAATTAATATCTAAGCAAAATATGAATGCGTGTAGGTACTCTATTATTAAAGAAAAAGAAGAATAATTGAGATCAAGTTGTTAATGATAAATGCTGAAAAATATAATATAAATAAATTAAAATATATCTAAATATAACTTATTGGGGATTTTTTAAGAGATTGGTAACATCTATACATAGGTATACTTACGTTATTATTTTATTATTACAAAACCACAAGAGTATAAATGGAGCCCGATGTTATTTTGGTATAACTACCACTTCCTTAGAAGCGAATAGCTGCTGCTACCTAAGATTATTAAATTCTAATATGTATGAAAAAATGTCTCATATTCTTTCCGAAGGTACAACTTATTTTCTACTTTAGTAGATTTGCTCATAACTGATGTTCTTGTAGGAGCTGCCAAATACAAACTAACTCTTGTATTCTATAAAACTTGATCTTCTTCAACTTTACTTTTCATCACTGAATGTAGAGCATACAACAGAAAAAAAAAGTATTAAGAATATTAACACTCAGAAATGATAAACAAAACAGTTAATTCTCGTGAAAAATCTAAGGCTAAATTTCTTCCTCTTTTCTTCTTGATTTTATTGTTAAATTAGCCTCATCCTTTATAAGCAAACATTTTTTCAAATGAACTTCCAAGGTTAAAACTGCTAGGTGGTTTACCAAAAAAGGGATCTCCTTTTTTCGATTCCTTTTGAGAATAACGTGGCACTTGCTGAAACGTTAGTCACATTTTGTGGATTTGATCCGAACATTTCAGAGATATTCAAGGATTTTCTTGATGTAGGGGAGAGGTGGGCAAGATGGGGACCCTAAGGTAATAAATTCCTAAAACAGGTAAACTTTTCGTTTAATGTCCTGAAAAAATTCGTACCCCTTCATCATCATCTGTAGTAACATAATAAAAATTGATTTGACAGAATTTTTAAGCAAGTCGGTAGGAAAAAAAAAACAAATGCAAAATGTGTCATTTGCACCATCTTGCCCCTTATGCCAGGCAAGATGGGATACATGGCGGGGCCAGACGGTACGGATTTTATATGGATTGTTTTACTAAAAAAATATGAAAATTTGCATAAAAAATGTGAGAAATGTATTTTAAAAAGAAACTACATTATTGGTATATTCCATACCAATCAAAAAACTAATTCAGATTATTACACATAGTACAAACATGATTAACTTCATCATCATCATCGTCCTCTCCAGCACATGAACAGTGTGCCCATTTTTTACAGACAATGCACATGATCCAACCTTCTGTCGACTCTGAATACAGATAATCACAATAAAGGCATTTAGCATCTTCTTCAGCGTCAGACTCCGATGAAGATGTAGATGAAACATGTCTTGATAAACGCTTCCTTACAGTTCATAAAACTGTGTTACAGCCAATCTGTTGAACCCCATAGCCCTAGCATCAGATGTTGGCTCTGGTTTTCGAAGCGATAAATCTGGATGCCTTTTCAAAAACCCTTTCATCCAGTCTAGGCCCGCCATTTCTTTTTTAACTGAAAACATATTAGCCTTATTATTTTTTTGAGCTAGTTGGAAAGCTAATTTTCTTAAGTCTAGTGTGGTAAGACCAAACAAACGGGCTTCCATTGTCTTTAAATAGGAAACCAGAGTTCTTTCTTCTTCAAAAGTGAAAACTGTGGTTTTTGGTCCCAAACTACATTTTATGGGTGGAGGGCTTTCAATATGGGCTTCTTTTGCTTCTCTGGAGCGCTTAACTTTTCGCTCTAATGCCAACTTCATATTGTGAAGCGGCGTTCTTATATCCCATTCTGTTTTGCAAAATTGCATCCATAGCTTGCCGCATATTCTCCTTTGACCATTTTTGACGCTTGGTTTTTCGCACGTTCGTGCGAACCATTATCTAAAATAAATAACAGAAACTTATTAAAGATGGGGCGCGTCTTATCTTGTCCCCTATTATCATCTTCATCTTGCCTCGTTTGATTTTTAAGGTTAAAAACGTCAAAATTAAACTAAGAAACCATTTATCATTGATTTACTTTATACAAAAATAATCCCAAGACCATACACTATATGCTAGGATCTACAAAAAGTACCAGAAAATAAAACGATTTAGTGTTACTCACCTCTAAAATATCTAACGAAAATCTTTGTAAACAGCTATAAACACAAAACGTTCCTGCAACCCAGTACACTTGACTACTGACTGACATTTGCAGTGTCCGTTACTGAACGAAATATATTCGACCTAGTCTACATAAAATTAAATAGATGGCGACTCGGATACCATTTCTATTGAAAAACCCATCTTGCCTTGTGTCCCCGTCTTGCCCCCCTCTTTCCTACTTAATATGTACCACTAAATAAGTACCATATATGTGGATATATCTATCTTTAATATCCTCTGGAATTTGTTCATGAACATAAACTTTGGTTAACCCAAAGCTACTTCAAGGCCATATTATGTCAACTAAGGTAAGTTTAAAATTTAATGAGATAATATTATATATTTTTCACTTTATATTTTTACGATACGTGGTAATATACAACGGTAAATGTTTGTCTTTTAGACCTTCTTTTTCCTCTAGTATTATTTATAACTCCACTTTTGTTCCGATTTCACTATGGTTCATAATTGTTAACCGCTGGGACACATCTTGGGACAATACATTTTTCCTGTTCCTCCATATGCCTTCTGATTAGTGACACTATCTGAGCCCAAGAAGTAAGCCTGGATTTTTGACGTAAAACCTGGTTGCGGATTATTGTGATAGAAGTAGGTAGTACTTTCCTTATAGTGGATCACAACAACACATTCCATCACTCTCAAACATTTACAGATAAGTGGTAGATATAGGATCTTCATTTGAACAATTATTATAATAACAATTTCATTGCTTCTTCATATTTTTTTCTTCCAATCGAAAATACATATCCAAACCTCAGGAATGTATAGTGAAATAATCTAAAAGAAAATAGTATATATATAATAACAAATAGTTGATCATAATTTTATAATTCAGCAGAATAAAATTTATATAGGAAGGTAATTCATAAGAATAATGATATTATCATAACATAAGTATAACTTAAACTTATTTGTTAACTAACAGTTTGAACTTGTAAACCTTAATTATATATTTTAGATGTGACTCTTTTGATCATGGTTTATTTCTTATAACTATTAGTTTTTAAGGTAGACACTATTATTCAGTTGTATCATTTTTCTTTTCACTATAACATCAAAATAAAGAGATATTTGAGAAAGAACTTGCACAGTTTGCTTATGTAAGATAACAACTAAGACATGCGTTTGTAGTTTGAGTTAGTTTAAAATTATTTTGGAAATTGTTAAGGCCATAGCCTATAAACTATCCGGCCCAAAAAGAGTATTTCTCAATAAAACAATCGGAAAAGAAATTGGCCTAGTCAAAGTTTTTGCCCAAGTCAAAGTTTATGCCACATATATAACTTTCCATTTAACATTCAAGCAAAAAATGATAAAAAATCCCCCTAAATCCCTAAGTGACGTCAACAGATCGACTTAGTTCAAAAACTTCTGAATAAAATAATTCGTTTCTTTTGAATTTTCCGGCCTTTTTACTCTGACGCCCGTATTATTACCGACCAAACAAATTTAACCGCGTATAATGCGACAGCTTTGCCATTCTTGGATACTTTGTCTTTTCTCTTTTAGGAGAGGGGGAGTTTTTGTCTTTTGTAAGATCCGAAACGTTCAATCTGTGAGGACTGTTTAAGTGTCCTCCTATTTACGGTAATATACAGCTACTTGTCTATTGTTTTTGTGAATTCGAACGGCAATAGTGATATTCTCCAAACGGCTTTTGTACCATGTTCTCTTCTACTCCACGTTGAATTATGACACTTAATGATCAAAATAAGAACGACTTAGGTATTCGTTTGTTCTCGAATGGAAAATATTTTTAATCCGTGGTATTATTTTACAAGAAGAAACAACAATAATATATCATTTCAAAGACTTCCTTTATACCTCATATCTTACGTATATTATATCCGTGAATATTTCTAATAAATAAGCAAACCATTTAGAAAAAAATTTCTCTGTTTTGTACCCACCAGGAGGTGCTAATATTAATATATACCAAACAAATACTCATATTGCTGGAATCCCGTCGAAATTGGTTTTTTTAATGATGTGTAAAATTTTCTTTCCGTTCAAATTCCTTAGGGAGTGAGATATTAAAGTTCAGAACAACAGAAATAACAATCGTGAGCATTTCGTGGAAAAATATTTTCTATGCAGCTCTTTTTTTTGGTTATCATAATAATATTTGCTTGTGAATTATGGCTCTGGAATTTTTAAATAATAATTAACAAAGCACTGTTTCCATTTACTGTTTTTACTTTATTATTTTAAACCACAGAATCAGTTTCTACTTCACAAAACTTAGCTTCTAATCGTTTTCACTTCACCTAAACTTCAACTAAATGTCTCAATAGACAGCCTTAGTCTGACGTCACAACTGTGGGCGGAGCCCGGAGCCTATTACGGCTCCAAACAAACTCTCTTTCTATGTGAAAGTCCCATAGAGAATTTTTTATTCAGTGTTTTCAACGTTATAAAGGCAAAATAAGACATCTAGTATACATATTGTGTTAGAGGAACGTGCCGTTTAAGTGATTTTGTATAGGTTTGTGCCAAGGTGAGTTAATTCGATTACTAAATTAAGTTGAAAACTTTTTGAGGTTATGTTGGTTATGTTTTGGTGATATGTTTTTGGATAATTTCTACTATGTTTTATGATTGATGATCACTTGAATTTTAATAGTCATTTTAGTGACATACAAAAAACATTTTTAAAGAAATTATAGGTACTCTTACTCCAGAGTATCAACATTTGAGTATTAACTCTAGAATAACAGTGTATAAAACCATAATACAGCTGCACTTTGAATACTGTCCTACCTTACTGTATACTTTCGATTTAAACAAATTAAGGGCACTGCAAGAATTACAGAACCGAGCAATGAGAATTGTACCTATTAAGATGTGGCAGGCTGACCCCAGTGGCTATAGTGATGGAAACATTGGAGTGGTTATCGATTGAAAAGAGGCTGATTTATATGACATTAACCTACATTTTTTTAAGATGTTACACAATCTTTTGCCAATGTTTTTTAACAAATATATAACCTATAACAGTCAAATACATGAATATAATACTAGAACTAACAATCACTTACATATTAACATTCAAACTAAAACGTTTAATACAAAAACATAAATATTTAAAGGATTTATTGACTATAACAAACTACCAAATGAAATAAAAGATTCACAAAGTTTGCCAAAATTTAAAAGAGGATTAATGAAGTATTTAGTTAAACGATGAACCTAGAATTATTTTTACTACAAATTGTTAAAGATTTACTACAAATTGTTAAAGATTGAAATGTATGTGATTATTGTTTTTTTTTTAAATTGTGATAAATGCGGTATGTATTTGTTTATTCATACATTTATTATATAGGTACATGTAGTTATTTAATTTTATATATTTATTTATTATATGTTTGTATACTTTAAACTTATGTACAATGTAACTGTATGTAAGTTAGGTTTTCCTATTTTGAATAAAGCTATCTATATCTGTATATCATTATTTAGTTTGTGACCTCAACTGAATATATTTTTAGGGCTTTTAAGATACTATAGTAATGTGCTTTTTGCCAGATTGCAAGCATTACAGTGTAAAGCAAACCTGCAAATTTTTTCGGTTTCCAACAAACCAGGCTGAGAGAAACAAATGGATTTCTCTTATAAGGTGAAGAAAGAGTAATTAATATCATTTTTTAAGAATGCTTCATTGAAATATTTTATTTAATCACAGGCGAAAAGATAAACAACCCACTCAGTTTGCGAGAGTTTGTGATTGCCATTTTGTGGACAAAGAAAGCTTTAAGACATGTTAAGCCATCTGAAAATAATAGAATATAGAGATTAAGAATACATAATACAGTTTAGAATGTTTAGATGGTTTCAAACGAAATAAACTAGCCAACATAACCTCAAAAAGTTTTCAACTTAATTTAGTAATTAAATTAACTCACCTTGACAAAAACCTATACAAAAACACTTGAAAGGCACGTTCCTCTAACACAATATGGAAACTAGATGTCTTATTTTGCCTTTAGAACGTTGAAAACACTAAATAAAAAATTACTAAGGGACTTTTACATGGAAAGAGAGTTTGTTTGGAACCAGTCCAGGCTCCGCCCACAGTTGTAACGTAAGCACTTAGGCTTTCTATTGATTTGTTCACAATAGGCAAGAACAATTTATTTCACTTCATCGAAGTGAGTCTCATAATATGCTCAGTTTACAAATCTGGTTTTCACCCAACAAAACTAACGCCCAATGTGAATGTTTTCACTTTATATATTTGAATTTTGAAATCAGTTTTCACTTTTCACTATACCTAACCGAGGTGAAAAGTTATTTCCTTCTCAATATGTAACTTTTTACTTAACCAAACTAAATTTTGAAGTATTTTGCTTTTTTCACATATAAACTGAGCCAAGAGTAGGTTTTCTTTCTACAAAACTTTTTTTTAAAGTTATTCGTTTTTGAATAATATAAACTTGTTGGTCTACGATATTGATTTAACTCTACACTACGTATCCCAACGTTAGTTTTCGATTTATCAATTCACTACCCAAAATAAGTTTTCACTTTACTTATTTAACTGCCAAAGTAGATTTCCAATACAATAAGCAAATCTGGGGTCCAAAGTTATTGATTTCACTCCATTAGAGTGATTCCAATGAAACTTAAGTATGTGTCAGCCAAAATCAGCTTCCACTTTATAAAACTAGCGCTCGAAGTTGTTTAATATCCAAATCTGAAGCCCACCGAAACTATTTCTACTTTGAAAAAATGACTTTCAAAAGTAACTATTTACTCCAGAAAGCTGGCATTCAACACTTCTGCTTTCACTTTACAAAATTTTCATTTGATATTATTTGCTCTCACCTACTGAATTTTATATTTAAATTGTTTTTTTCATGTGAAGTTGATGTTTAATGCAAATTTCAATGTAATTGGAATACATCAAAGGTTGTTTTCCTTTCTATTTTTAATTAAAAACATATTAAAAACTGTAACAAACATTATATTTAGTTAATATTACTCGTGGGGGCAGCGTAATTTTACACCGTTAGTTGAAGTGTTACATAAAAAATCTTACCTTATAATTATTAACATGCAATATTTTTTTATTAAAGGGTTTTATTAATACACTATACCATATAATTTTTATCTTAAAAAATTAGCTTTACCATGTATGTAGCTAATTTTTGTTGAGTTTACACTTTTAAAATATATTTGCTTTAACATAAAAATTTAACAAATTTAATATAGTGTTCAACAGAGTGCACGGGCAGGATTTTGGTGTTGCAGCCAATCCAATATAAAAGATTTGTGAATTAATTTGCCCATATACTGGTCGCCTTTTTCAAACAGCTTTGGTGAATAAAATACTTGACAATTTTTAAAATTAATCCAACATTTGTGAATTTTATAGAATAGATTTTTGTGAGCATTAGTTAACAAAAATTATATTTTCGATAACGTGTGTGGTAGTTTGTCCAAAATAATTTTTAAAGTGTATCGGGACTAATAAAATTAATTAACCGTCAAGTCAGTACCTATAGCAGTTATTGCTTATCATGCCAAAACATATTATACATGAACATGAACGTTCAAGGTGACAGTGTGCATGCAATATTGTTTGGCTGGTTTTGTAGCTTGGGTTGATTGTTGGTGTAAATGAAACGTCAACTGAACACGACACAATCTGATCACTTTGTAGAAGTTATTCAACGTTGGGTCGCGTATTATGATATAAATGGCCATAATGACGGTTTATAATTCATCTATGGACCTTAAATATGTTTTTAATTCCATTAATTTCCACTGAAAGAGTGAATAATAGTTCCCATTTTCGTGATATGTAAAATTGTTTTTTATTTATTTATTCAGCGTAGTGAGCAATTCATTTTAAATAAATTCTGGAGTAATTCCTTTTAAAATAGCGTTATTATAACTAAAATAAGAATAAGGAGTCAAAATAATAGATGAACTTGCATAGAATAGTAGTTTACCTAACTAGTGCGGAAAGTGATAGATACTTTTCCGCACGCGATTGCTAGCCGAACTACGCTAAAGCGTCGTTCGGCCATCTAAAGTCACTTTACGCACGTGTTAGGTACACTATTTTTTCTACTAGCAAGCGGAAAATTTCCCAAAAGTTAACATAAAAAAACATTCATTGTTAAATACATATCAACAAATTAATTATTATTATTTGACATTCATTTGACGGGGCTTATACCAGGGCCATTAGCAAATTATTGAAAAATAAGTTGATTTTTCATTAAAAATTATGGCAGAATTATAATGAATGTATTAATTTTCCAGTCATTTGGTAAACTACAATCATACAAATATACATTTTAAATGTTCAAATGTCAGTATACTCCCCAAAAACTTGACAAATTTACTTTCCGTACTAGTGCGAAAAAGTGACTATTTCAGCACGCTAGTTGACAATTATTGCATCTTATAGCCAACTGAGGAGTTGAACTTAGTAGTTCAACAAACTTGTGCGACATAATTTGTATACCCAGGAGATTGTCTTTAACATATTTGCTGCTTGAAATTATCTATCAAGATAAAATTATTTGAATAAAAATGCCATTAGCTTAAAATTCGCGCTCAACCAAAAATTACTGATGACATAACGAGTAGGTATGTTCATAATATATCGAGAACTGACAGTGTACTTGTCAGTCAAACGACGGGGTAAGCGCTTCTCGTGGTGCGTTTGTGAATTACTTTTAATTTCTGTCTTAAAATTGGCTAGCTGTGGAAAAAAATGTATAAACACCATGGTGGCGAGGACATTTATAAGCCTCGCACCTTATTCCGCTCGTGGCAAAGCCCCTCGCGAAATCATTTTGTTGCTCGGTCAATAAAAATAGTCTTCACCACCTTGGTGTATAACATATAGTTTGGCAAGTTTATCTGTAGCTACGGGGCGTCGGTAAGAGGGGAGGAAAAACATGGCGTATATCTGTCAAACGTACAAATGGCGTACGGTACCTATTTTACCAAGTAAAACTGAAATTACAAAGGTAACTGAAAATACGAACACCACTGGATAAATCAATATCAGTCAATTGACGAAGTGAGAGGGAAGAACATACGCACGCGCTTGCCAATAAGAAGTCACCTGGTCGATAAAAATCACCAATTATGTAATCGGAGGGTGTGGTCATTATGGTTTTCGTACAACGTTGCCAGAGCTTTGAGAATCCCATAACAAATTTGGAAAAGTGTTCTCTTTTAATATTCATAAATTGGAAAATAATGTTAATAGAATAAATCCAACGAAACAAGCACATTATAAAATGAACGTTCAATCATATTTTTAATATTGTTAATAATAAAAAGACCCATCTATAATTATTATCACTACATAATCAGTTCTTCTATTTTTTCATAGTTAAACATGGCAATGTCGAATGTTTCGACTGCATTCCTTTCACGGTTTCAGATAAACTTGCCAAAGTATACTATTTTTTGTTTGTACTCTGCTTTTAGGGAGTGTGGGACTTATCTTTCAAAACTGCATTGCTTCTATCATAATAAAGGACATGTTCAGTTTCCTTGTATCTTCTATTTCTTCTTTACTACGTTTAGTACTAGATCGTCAACCGCTGTCCATCTTTCTCCATTCTCTTTCACCACATTTTCTTCCCCACGCTTATTACATCTCCTACCTTTACTCTTTTTTATATTAAACAGTTCATCACCGTGAGTTCCGGCTTGTTATTTTATTGTTTTGCTTTTTTCTTTTCTTTCTCTTCCCAACAAAAAGAGGGTAGCTAGCAGTACAATTTGCGGTACTGAAATCAATCTCTTAAAATCACGGATTTCCAATTTTGTCCAACTGTCTTCTTGGTTCCTATTGGGAAGCTAGATCCAGACCAAGACTGTGCTAAGAGACTCTGCCTTCTGAATGGACACCTAAAAAAGCTCAAAGTAGTGGAGTAGGGAGGATGCAGGAGAGTAAAAAGTCACTTTTATGCTTACCATAAAAAGGGTTCAGTTGAAATACTGCTTTGAGGAAGTTTACTATAATTTTGTGGTTTTTGGATGCTAACCACATTTAATATAATGGACGAGCTCTTAGACATCCAAACCATCTTCAATCATTCTATGACTTTCTTTAATAAACTCGATTTATTTCAATTTCAAATGGTAACCATACGTTTTTTGGTTTTGGAATAGCTATTTATACAACTAGTTGCAAAATGAACGTGTTTTTGCACTAGATGTGAGGATTGGACCACGAGCGTAACGAGTGGTCCAACACATCGTGTGCAAAAAACACGGCGTTTTGCATCGTGTATATACTAGATTTTTTGTAATTCAGTTGACGAAAATAAAAAAAGAAAATTTTCAATACGTTTCATTGAAATTTTGAATACTATCAAAGCCATGCTTGTTTGTTTCTATGGAGATAACCATTACAACAATGATCAAAACCTCAAATGCTAAGACATATTTGTCAAAATAACCACATTTACTTGTTAATTCTGTCCATTCTGTCTTTAATTAAAAATGAGCGAATTTGAAGAGTCCCTACCTTCAGGCGTTGAAGAAGAAGCAAAAGCTGTTGTAGCAAATTTGCTGCCAAGTAAGTCAAAAGCAGTATATGAAACAGCTGAAAATTATATTGACGAATCTATCGATAATAAAAGAAAAACAGCTGTGAAGATACTTGGGCAAAATACATTGACAAATATAAACAATATCGCAGTTCCGAAACAAAGTACATCGACAAGCATAACAATGAATTCAAACGTGGCTGAGTTTTTTAACAATGATGTATTATCTGGGGTTTCATCTATATCTACAAGTAATGAACAAAAGGCAGCAGTATTCCGTGGCAATACGTTTCAAAACTGTACGTTTAATATTTATAATAAATTACAGTGATTTCTCAATAAAAACATTATAATATGTATATAATAAAATTTTGTCACTGTGACAAAATGAACCACGTTTTGCAACTAAAATGAGTGTCAAAATGATGACATTTCGTAAGTGAATTGAAAAAAAAAATTTATCATGAAATTATCTAATTTGTACATCAATTGTCCCAATTTTTAACATTAGAATGATGTTATCACAAAATAAAAAAAGTAAACGATCCATGAAATTTGTTACAGAAAGGCATTCAAATATTTAAGAAATATCGTGGTACTTTACTCTTTCCAAGGTGCTATATTTCATACCGCCCGCACGACTTTCACATTATTTCATTTTCTTTTTGATATTAAAACGTTCTCTTACCTCATAAACGATATGGTTGGAATGTTGTATAAAATGGAATTTTTATTATAATCTTCAAAATAGCTTTTATATAAAAAAAATGGGTATAAAATATAGAAACACTTGCAATATATTTATTCACGCACAAATGTTGAAGAAGAATAATTTTTGTACGTAGAATTAATGTTCCAATTAGAAGCATAATCGTTTTTTAAATCATGTTATTTTTAACACGCTTTTAATTCAGATTTTCCCCTATCTTTGTGTTTTTGAACATATTTCACGTATTATACTAAATCATGCAACACTTTCATTCCATTTGAATCATATGATTTTATCACCAGATTAAGTATAATACTTTCACTTGAGTTTAAAAAAATAAGATTTTGTGTTGCTATTCAACTAAAGCTGCCTCACTCATATCTTCGCGAACACTCGTTTTTCTCAAAAGCCAACAAAAATACACTCCTTTCTAAGAAGCTCATGTGATATAAGAAAGATTTAAGCTCATGAAATACGGGACGTGAAAATGGCTCTTAATTTTCGTTATCGCTCAGTGTAATATTCGAACGTTGCCACTTACTAAAGCTGCAGGTTCCACATTCTAATTTTATTGAATAATGGAACTTTTTTTAACGCTTCTTTTAATGGAAATAATTAAGTTGTGGATATTTCAATAGAATTTCTATTGATACCTTAATTAAATGGGCTATAAATCGTAAACGGTGAGTTTTGCAAAAAAAAGGATTACGAAAATTGTGAAATTCAATTCTCTACAATAATTGTTCCAATGACTTTTGCCCTAAAGTGCAAAGCTCCCGAGAAATCAGCCAAAAACATTTTTGCGCCTGAGGCTTGGATCGGAAATTTAATGCGATGTTGACATATAGAGAATTTTAAAGATGTCAAATCTCCAGAAGAAGGCTTTATTTTATTTTTGAGCTATACTTATAGAGTAATAAATAAGAGAGATGTTAAACGTGTAGTGTTTTGTGGCACAAAGTTACCACTAGCGCCAGCCTTGGCTACTGGTACAAACTAGCACTCAAGACGCGCGCTTTTCGAATTTTGAATCTTTCAGCATACGCGTAATATTGTACAATATTTGCAATAGGTGGGACGATAGATTTTGAAATACTCTTCCGTCATGTGGGTACACATTCACTATTTACGGAAAAACCTTCATTTCGGTAATAAACTTGAGTTTACCGAAGTTTGGAGCCATTTTACTGATATTTTTTAAATAG
Source organism: Galerucella tenella (assembly GCA_910591685.1). Classification (NCBI taxonomy): domain Eukaryota; kingdom Metazoa; phylum Arthropoda; class Insecta; order Coleoptera; family Chrysomelidae; genus Galerucella; species Galerucella tenella. Next base: position 20,334 of record CAJUYH010000026.1, read on the forward strand.
TGCGCGAAAACAGCTCGCAGGTGTCATGGCGTCGGCTCTGACGTCACGCCTAGGTAAACATGTCATTGTGTCTATGCGTAGCGAAGAAAGTGGACAGAACATTAAATTAATTCGTGTCATAAAAATGAATTCCAAAGTTTATAAGTGGTGTGCAGTATCACAGTGTGAAAACACATCAATGAGAACACCCAACAAAGTGTTTGTACATGTTCCAAACAAGAAAATAATAAGAGATAAGTGGTTGAAGATAGCAAGGCGAAACCCGAACGACGCGGTCGCGAATTCGCCATTTTATTTCTGTGAAGACCACTTTGATGTGAGTATGTTATCATATTATATTTATATTTCTCAAACTTAAAACATTTATTTGACGTGAAATAGTTGAAATATTGAGGCTATAGAATAACTAATTTATTGAGGTTATGTTTGTTTTGGTCTTGTCTATAATTCTTATTGTCAATTTCAATCGTTTACTTTTCTTTTTGCAGATGCCAGATGTTATGGAAAATTATATGCAATATCATGTGATGGGGTCAGTATCACAAGTACTTATGAAACCAGCAGGATGTATGCCCCGTAAATTTATATGCCAACCTATGAAAGTTAAATAAACTCGCATTAGCTTAAAGCTAGTTTGATTATATATGAGTTGGTTGTATCTAAGGTAAAGATAATAGATATTTACGTAATTAGTTATGAAAAGAGCGATATTGTTCAACAAGCGTAATATTTGCCAAAACGAGCGTTAGCGAGTTCTGCAAATTACGCGTGTTGAACAATGTCGCTCTCTTCATAACGTGTTTACGTACAACGTTTTATCTAATTCCGCGCTTTCATAATATTCAATAAAATCTTCAATTACAATGATAATATTGAAGTGGAATCAAATGGTGTTAGAAGTATTGTTACCATGATGTATTGACCCAGAAAATTGACTTACTTTAAATAACTGTGTCCTGAATAATGTTTTCAATGTTTATAAATCTCAAAATACTATTGAATTAAAATAATGGGTTAATTGTACAGTTTAAATAATGAAATAATTGTCAGTTTTGACAGTATCTACCTAATTAATAAATTATTCTTTGAAACTCATGTGGTATCTCTATGTTGAAACATAAACAGTTACGTAAAGTTTTTACATAACTACTTTTCATAACTGATATATGAAGGTTATGAAAAATGTGACGTTACCTAACGTCAAGGAGTGACGTAAAGTGTCACATTTGATAGCGGAATTAGATAAATACAATTTACCTACAAGAAAGTTCTCACGTTTCTAAACTCAGACGAGCAAAATTCTTGATTTGTTGCGAGGAAATCGCCCAACATCATTACATAAATCCTGGGCAAATTTGAGCAATTTGCCTTAACAAAGCTTGGTTACGTTGTTATAGTAAAGTGGAGACGATAAATCACACGTTAAATAATAAAAGATCAATCCAAATTCGTAATCAGTAGTATTCACATCAACAAAACACAGAGAATGAGTGTATTGAGTATTGACTGACAGCGGAGTTTACCTGAGCGGGACGTCATGCGCTGTGATTGGTGTTTCAGTCAAAATGGCCGATTGCAGTATTTTAATGTTTTTTTGCACGATCGATGTTTTTTGTTTATTTACAGCATCGGTTGTCAGGTCAGTAGGTTGTGTTTACTGGTTTCTAAGTCTAACACGTCGGTAAGTGATTTACTTACCGTTCAGACGTCGGTAAGTAAACTACGTCCTAGCCCTACATGCATTTAATTGGTCCTAAATAATATATTTTTGCGCGATCGATTTTTTTTGTTTATTTACAGCACCGGTTGTCAGGACGGTAGGTTGTGTTTACTGGTTTCTAAGTCTAACACGTCGGTAAGTGATTTACTTACCGTTCAGACGTCGGTAAGTAATTTACTTACCGACGACTTAGCCCTACATACATTTAAGTGGTCCCAAATAATATATTACTTCATTCATTACATGAAAGGAACAAAAAAAGTAAGATCTATATTTTTTTAATGAACAGAAACGAACAGAACAGTATAAAAAGTAATAAATAGCATGAAAACAATTTCACCAAAATGCAAATTATATTTTAAACTGATCGAGAAGTATAAATGTCACTTTTGACATTTCGCTCATTTCGAAGAAATTCAAATTATTTTATTCGAAATTCGAATATTTCAATACGATCGCGCCAAAAATGGTATAAGCATTTCGAACGTTAAGGGTAATACCGGTCTCCAGCTACGCTCAGCCTCCAAACATTGCTGTCGACCGGTAAACAACCCTTACCGTTCTTGATACTTAATATACTATATTTCATTGAAAATCTTAATTATCTGAATTTTTTAAATAAAACTAAAGCAGTGTTTTGATTTTTTTCAATATGAACTTAACCTAACCTAACCTAACTTTTTAACTTAGCTATGATAAGTGATGATAAATGCTGTGATAATAGTAGGTACCAATGATAAAGATAATTAATTCCTTTGCAGAAAGGCCAATGAGTAGATTGAATAAAAATAAATTCACAAATGACAACAACTAACCTCAAATTAAAATAATACTAATAATGTAAAGTTTTGTGTAGAGGGAGGCGAGGTTTGTTAGTTCAGTTAATTGCTGTAAAGCGCCGCGAGCTACTGGCTGCGCACAAACTTTGTGCCAGTTTCTTCCATATGTTTTAAAACCTGTCTTATTTATTACTCTATGGCTATACTATACTATTTTTCCAAGTTTTCTGAAGCGGTGTATTCAAAGCTCCAAAATAGTTTATCAAACGCCAAGGACTGAAATTTTTGTATACATGTACAATATAGGGAGACAATTTGATAAGAAAGCATTCACTGTTGAATCGCTTAACACTTTAATATAAATAGAAGTAGATTAGAGGAAAATAGCCAACAAATGTATACATAATAGCTTTGCTTGGATAGCTAATCGCGAAGAGAGGCTTTTATGGCGCTATGCCTTTAGGTCTATGTCGACAGCATGCGGTAATAGCAACCACATGGTACAGGGCCGAAACAGGAGAGGAAAGTATTTTGTTTATTTTTGCTGATCAATTTCTTATAATCTTTTCCAGATCTTTTTTTCGGCTTTGCCTATATCTTCCAATAATACATTGGTAATGATACTGCAGCCTCCAGGTGCATATTCCAGCAACTCACTTTGCTAGTTTATCTAATCCAGTTGGTCCTGGATCGTACACTTCTAGAATTGTCCCTTGTATTACTTCCAAGTCTGGTCATGTGTGGATCCCATTTTCATCTTGTCGCCGTTTTCTGTATAGAGCTTGGATTGAATTATATGGAAAAGCAGCCGTAAATACCATGAGTAGTAACAAATTGAGAAAACTCTTTGAATATACATTACAAATGGACTGGAATTTTCAATTTTCTAGAGCTACCTATCAAAATTCCACTTCTATTTCACTCAAAAGTCATATTGAGATGGTTTATTTTATTTTATCACTGAATCATGAAACTTCCTAACTCAACCCTATCCATTTAAAGAAGGACGAGGGTGATTCCGGCCCTGTTCATCCTCATGACGGTAGCATACCACTTTATAAAAAGATGCAGCTCTAATAAAATATGCATTATCTTAAACAAAAATCTCCGTCGTGTTGAAATATTCACCAGAATTTGAAATGATAATACCCCCAACGTTGAGAACTGGACAGCTTGATCTTATATATAGATCGTCGTGATATGATCATATAAGTTACCAGTTAAAAATCCTTTTTACAATCACGTATATATTTGGTAGTCAAACAAACGGTCAATGTGTGGATTTCTTTTTTGTATTTAAAATATATTTGGATATGGAATTTTCGGTGTAGAAAGTTAAGACTGTATGGATAAGGTGGAAGGTGGATTTTGTGTGGTTTAGCGGTCTTGTAGCAATAATGCCTCAATCCAAATAAGATAATTTATTCAAGTTAAGTATTCCCAGTAAGTTTTGAAGGTTATTGGAACTTTAGTTCTTTACGTCAGGTTATGTTTGAGCGACAGGGGGTCGCGACGCGAATGATCTGACCGTTTCGTTACGTTATGTTACGTTGCTTCGTTATATGTGCCTTGCTTGTGTGCGTGTGCTCTCTTCGGAGTCTCTCTCTCGTTTACGAATCAGCGATTCATATGCTTCGGCCGGGAATCGAGCCCGAAGCGCCCGCTTGGAAGGCGAGCATTCTACCACTGAACCACCGATGCTATATTAAAATTCTATGCAAGGCTGGTGTTCGCAGTGCTGGTGATCTACTTGAATTTGTTCAGATAAATTTTTACTATTAGTTCCATAATTTTTTTACGCGATTAAGGGGTTTAGCACATTTACTTTTCGAAATACAGGGTGTCGAAATTTTGTTTACTCGTTTCTAAGTTTAACACGTTGGTAAGTGATTTACTTACCGTTCAGACGTCGAAAAGTAATAAATACAATTTCACCAAAATGTAAAATATATTTTTTGCGCGATCGATCTTTTTTGTTTATTTACAGCATCGGTTGTCAGGTTGGTAGGTTGTGTTTACTGGTTTCTAAGTCTAACACGTCGGTAAGTGATCTTCTTACCGTTCAGACGTCGGTAAGTAAACTACGTCTTAGCCCTACATACATTTAAGTGGTCCTAAATAATATACTACTTCATTCATTACACAAGAGAAACAAAAAAATGAGAAGATTGTTATTTTTTAATGAACAGAATCGAACAGAACAATATAAAAAGTAATAAATAGCATGAAAACAATTTCACCAAAATGCAAATTATATTTTAAACTGATCGAGAAGTATAAATGTCACTTTTGACATTCAGTTCATTTCGAAGAAATTTGAATTATTTTATTTGAAATTCGAATATTTCAATACGATCGCGCAAAAAATGGTATAAGCATTTCGAAAGTTAAGGGTTATACCGATCTCCAGCAAAATTGGAGGCTTCGCTACGCTCAGCCTCCAAACATTGCTGTCGACCGGTAAACAACCCTTACCGTTCTTGATACTTAATATACTATTAAACTGATCGAGAAGTATGAATGTCACTTTTGACATTTCGTTCATCTCGAAGAAATTTAAATTATTTTATTCGGAATTTATTTCAATACCATAGCGCAAAAAATTGTACAAGCATCTCGAACGTTAAGGGTAATTACAACGTTTGCATGTAGATTCCTCTCGTGAGATTGGACAAAATGATATAAGGATTAAGGGGTCTAGAACATTTACTTTTCGAAATACAGGGTGTTGAAATTTTGAAAACTTGAATGTTTTAATTCGATAACTTTAAAATGGATGGATAGATTGATTTGACATTTGGCAGGCTGTTTTTAAATGTAAAAGGGCATATTTTGATAGAAATAGTAGTTTTTGCAACTAGTGTGGATATGATGGCCATATCGCACGAGGGCGGAGTGATCAATCGTTCAAGTGCGATATGGACAATCCACACGAGTCGAACAGCATATTTTTTCTACGACCCACTTAAGAAAAAATCTAGAAAATAAAAATTTCTATAAACTGTAGTATCACTTCAAATTGAAAATTTAACAATTCAATTTTATGTTTCCACTATTTTTTGTGGTAAACGTATAGTTCTTGAATGTCCAATTTGTATAATCTACGGTTTCCCTTTTCAAATATACGATGCTGTTATAAGTAGATGTTGCCAGTCGGACTCCCTCATGAAGAGAATATTCTGCAAAATATTTCAAACGTCTACCTGTTGTCGTTATTAATATCAAGCAGAATAATTATTTAAAAATAAAATTAACAATAGAAAAAACTAATTCACGGGGAATCGAGCCCGGGTCTGCCGCGTGAGAGTCTGGTTTGCTTACTACTCGACCACCGAGGAATATGCAAATTGATTATTTATCAGATGTTTTACATAATTTTTGCTTAAAAGGAACTAAAGTTCCTACCATGTGTCCCGCGACACGCTCTACCTTTTTTTGATAAACGCATTGGCTTTCCTCAAGCCAGGTATCCCATTTCAGTGAGTGCTACTGCGTGCTTGCTAGTTGAGGAGTTCTCTAGTATTCTGAACCTGTTTAGTTGCCATCACACCCCAGCATCCACTATTACTAATGACAGTCCTTTAGAGAGCACGAAAATCGGGCTTATCTATAAGAATATCGCAGCCGGATTGATATTTTAGATTTTTTATAACTGCTTTATAAATATCCTATAAGATTAAATGTTAAAAACTTGTTCATAGCATAAACATATTCACTTAATTACACTTCTGAGTTGAACGAGGTTGGTTATTCTGCAAGATAATCAGCCAAAAACGCCGAAACCAGTCTACAAGGATTATTTCCCTTTTGATTACAAACCTAGCAGATCTTGCAGATATACCAGCACCGTTTAACTTGGAAGTAAGTCAATGTCCTTCGTGGCTTATAGCTGCTGCTTCTTGGTGAACGGTCTGCTCTTTGAAAAGTAATCTTCAAATTTGTAAAGCGCTGTAATAAAATTAAGCTATTTTATCTTTGACATTTATAAAGATATTAATTTCGGAAAGGAAGGAGTTTGATACTAGAGTATATTTGGCATTCTACGAAGAGACCTTTTGTTCCGTTTTCTCCTTGGAAGTTATAATATGTAAAAGGAGTGTTATTAGTCAACGGTTCTCCGGAAATTAGACTATGAGATATGTGCGGCGTAGCTAGCCATGTTTTAGAAGATATACGACATCGATAATGCCGAAGCTCAGTTCTAGAGACGTTCATATGCTCAATATCGTAGAATGACATCTCTCGTATAAATTATATAACAGCATAATAGATTCGGAGTTTCATATATGTGTGTGTGAGAGGCGCAGTGGCTCAAGAAGATGCGGGAGTTTAATCAGTGACGGATTATTAAAATTTTTACCCCTATAAATAAGGAGTAAAAAGACGATACTATTATACAACTGGTTTTTACCATTATTAATATTAAATACAAGAAGTGGAAAGAATGTCTAACTTTTATTTATATTTCCTCAACACAGCCAAAGTATTGATTGCTTCAAAGGTTTTGAAGTGCACAACTCATGAGTCTAAATCTAAATTGCTTGTACTCCTTTTATTGGACACGAACTATTGTTGGTATTCCAAAAGGCAGTTCATTTCAAAAATAGTGGCACATTGCTAAAAGTATTTTGTTGGTGAATGAATAATTATTTAGAGATAATATTGGGTCTGTTCGTAGAGCAGTCACATACGGTTGGAGACTGGACGACTTATGCGCAGTCTTTTTGTGAACGGTTTTCATTCACTGCGCATGAGTCGTCCAGTTTCCAACCGTTTGTGACTGATCTAAGATTAAACCAAGTGATATATTTTGAGTTATAGTACCCTAAATAATTATTTTCCAACAAGTTTTTATGAGAAATAGTGACACAAGTGGGCATATGGTCTAAAAAAGTGCCTCTGAAATCATTTGTTTCAATAATCAACTTCTAACAATAAAATAGCCCAATTACTTCCTATTTATTAAAAAAATGCAATTTTTTGACATTTTGGGTAATAGAACAACGTATAAACATTTTGGGTGGTGGAAAACCATACTTATTACTTTTGAAGTTGTGTCAATGTTGTTTCAAATCATCGATATAAGTAACAAATTGGCGCCCAACGGGGGGCAGAATTTCACTCTTTGAGGTGAAGTACTCTAGCCCGGGGATATATAAGGTACAATCTGAGCTTGGAGAAATAGAACTATTTCTTTTATAAAAGTGAAGAAGAGGTGTCGAGAAATGTTAACATTGTAAACTCAAAATACAATTAGTTATGATATAAATTAATGGAGATAGTTCTTCAGGCATATCCGATTCATAAGAGTTGGGATAGCAATTCTAACACTCTTTTTCTAGGAAGAGTTAACAATGATTTAGTAAAAGTTACAAGTGTACAAAGTATTGAATATTTTCCAAAAATAGGAAGGGTGAGTGCATTCAATACTTTGTAATGCGCATATCGAGTTAATCAAGATGGGGAAGGGTAATTCCAACGATTATATTACCTTTCCCTTCTTGAATAACTCAATGTTCGTTACAAAGTATTGGATATCTTAAGGGGAAGGGTGAATCCAATGATTATATTCCCTTCCCCTTCTTGAATATATTAATGTTCATTACAAAGTATATGTTGGCTTTGTACCCATTTTTGTATTTGCCCCCGGATTACCTTTTTTGTGGTCCCAAGAGCTGGTTATGGTCCAACATATGCTGTTGCTGAACCTCTCCTCGTGAGTTCATCAGCTTGTTCATTTCCAGAAATACCGTTATGTCCCGGCACTCACACTGGTCTTACTTTAATTTGGTCTGCTAGTTCATTTAGTTCTTTCTGGCATTTTTATACCAGTCTGGATGTTACCTTGCGGCTCTTCAAAGTTGCAAGGGCTGCCTGGCTGTCAGCTAGTATATTTATCCTTCGAGTGTCAGTCCTATGTTCGTTAATTCTGACACATTCTAGGATAGCATAAATCTCTGCCTGAAAAAAGACCAGTAATAGTCGACTTTACCTAGGAATAATCAACTCTTACTTGAGGATCAACTCTTCCTGTAACATATATAAATAATTCACATTTTGTAATGAGGATCTTTTTGAATGTTATCATAGTTGTCGCATAATAAAAATTCCCGTATCAAATTTAATTTGACGCAGAAAATGTAATATTACCTACTTTGACCAAACGGCTGCTATTACATCATTCCACCTACTAACAATTTTATAAAATTGGAATTTACTGTCGTATTATATCCCTAAATCTTACCACTCATAATGAAATTTAATATTGAAGAGTTGGGCTGGAATTTTCCATAAGGGAAGTTTAATAGGAATGCAAATGATTGAGTGCATTTTCATCATAATATCTTAGTCATTCTTGGAGGTGTTTGTCGCCTTACGAAGTAAATTTCTACCTTGGTTCTGTTGAATTTTATAAAAAAAAAACTTTGAGGACAAAGTAGATTCCGGAATATATTCTGTACGGGGCTGACTAACTTTCAAAACAAATACTTTATATTAAAAGGACGTTCAAAGGAAATGACAAAAAGCCGCTGGAAGTTGAAAAAATTATTTTAGCGTGCATTAAAATATTTATATTTACACGACATCTGAATGAAGTTAAACTCCAATCAATCGGAACGTAAAGGAAATTAGTGAAATATAATTATTATCATGCTCTTATAAACATGAAAATAACTTCAAGGATTGTGTGGGAGTGTGAAACACAAGGGAGGGAGAAAAGGCACCGTTCCTAAAATTGGCATGTAAATACATTAGGAACACTTAATGTAAAATTAGAAGCACGACGCACAGAGGAAATTGTGAAATTTGAATTCAACGTTGGAAAGTGATTTCCGTTCGGTCACGTGACATCTGCATTTATAAACGAATATTACTTCCAACGATTCGTTTTTTAGGGACGTTATTAATGATATCTCACATGTTTATGGGGGTGAAGGTAGTTTTAGTATCAAACGTCTCGTAAATAGAACATTTCCAATATTTAAGTAGCTGGAAAATGTCAATCCCAACTACCAGAGATGTCAAATAAATGAGCTTCTTGACAGTCACAACTAACTGAAAAGTTTTTAAAAAGTATTTGATCAATATTTATGGATTGTTCGACCTTTTGCGCAAACCGTTATTAAATTTATACAACAAAAGCAACAATTTGAGGTTGTATACCTTCTTAATTTCATTAAAAAGTAGCAACCCGCCCCTGCTTCGCACGGGTTCTTTGCTCCTAGGAGATGTAGCTTTCGATGAAATTGGTCAAGCAGTAAGAATTCTTGTACTCGTAATATTTTTAAAATCATTCCTAGGATATTCATTTAAATTAAATGGTGTAAAAAAGTAAAATAGTGTGCTTGGAATGCTTACGACCCCAACTTTTTCAAAATGGTGAGGATTAATACCGTATTTGTGTAACTAGCTTCAATATACAGTATGCTATCCATCGTAGACCTTTCTGTAGACCATAAGATACACAATTCCACCACACATTACTTCGTTAAATCTCAAAGGGATTGGGCAGCGTTTTCGATGGTAGCTCCCAGGCAGCTTACTTTTCTCCAGCATTTCCAACAAACATAGTTGAATTTTAAAGATGTACACAAAAACTTCTCGAGAATCTTTCTATCCATTGGTGAAAACAGCATGAAAATCTCTGCTGTAGTTGAGTTTATTGCGAACAGACAGACGCGTCGGACTTGATAACAGTAAGTTTGGTTTCCTTTGATATCAATTACAGCCCAACAACGACTCTGTATACTTTCAATGAGTTCGTTGAAGTAGCCTTTATCGATTTGAAGTGAATTCATCAACGTTTAGGAAACGATCAACTGCTACCTAAAGTAGAAACCCAAAAATAGTTGACCAAATTGGCTTAAGACGGGGTTGCGTCAATTCTGTTAAATTTCTACAGGTGTGTCCCCATAGTTTGGAGGTGTTTCCTTAGTTGACAGTGGTCAGTCAGAAATCCTACTTTTAAACGTAGGTTTTTCCTGGTTATTACCAAATATTTCTTCGACACCAGCTTCCCAGGGTCGCCTAGGGTGATCCTGGCAAGGCTGAAACCTCTTAAGGGATTGAGCATGGGTGTAACGTTTGACTAGTTTCGCAATTGTCAAAGTCGTCAGGCCGTAAGTGTCACTGGGCCTGGAATTTTTAGTCCAGCCGCTTCCCTGGCTAAAGAATCGTCAATCTGATTACCTTTACTCCTGTCGTTCCCTTCAACCCTCCTCAGGATAATATTGTTATCTGCCGAGGCGTTAGCTAAATATTCTACATTCGCTTATTAATTTTGATAATTCATTCTTATGATATCCTTTATCAAGAAATATCATGATATGTAAACAATCAAATATATTCTTAATAATCTCAATCTAATTTTAAGTAGATCCCAAGAATAATCTTGAAACGTAAATTCATTTTAAGAGAAAACTCAATTAATATCAAGTTATGTAAAGAGTATTCTAGACACTTGTTTCTAAATATCCAAATATCCACTTGGTTTTCTTGATTAAAAAAAATATTTAATAATAATTTAACAATTCTACCACACGAAAGATTAATTTCGAAAATGTAGGCTTAAATCAGGTGGATAGTAAAACGTGCCTGACAAGAAGAACTAATAGATGTCTGGTAAGGTACGTAATTTAAGCAGTATTTTCTTTTGAGGAGCAAACATTCATTTTCGTGCCATTAGCTGAATCTTAATTAAATATTTTCCACGGCTGATATCTCTAAGTGTCACATAACTATGCAGAAGCATCTTTGCTCTTCCCATTCCCACCGATTCTGCCGCCCTTTAAGGACCGCCCTTCGACCTGGCAGGCCGCTCTCAGCCGCTCTTTTAGCAACGTCGTTCACTTACCGTTGAATATTAGAGTAGTATTAGAATCAATGTTACAGAATTTTCGGGAGAAATTCAAATTGAACGTTATGCTCTTTATTAATTGGCAGTATACAACAAGGATTTGAATATTTATACTGAATTTATTAAGTCATTTTCTTGAGTGGGTTATTTTTATTCGCAGCCCAGTTGAAACCGCTTCTCTTTATCTGGATTAGTGTCGAAGTGCATTTTGCAGCATGTCTTACCGGCGTCAACTTGCAACCTCCTGGTTAACGGTAACCGGTGTCCTCTCCGCACAAAACTTTTTAGTAATATTCAAGCATAATTATGCTATATTAGCGGTCACGACATGAATTTTTATCACATTTTTCTTAGTGAGCATTCATAGAAGATTTTTAACACATCTTTCCTGCTACACAGTTAGTGGAAGACTTTTTCAACACATCTTCTCCGCTACACGGTTAATAGAAGACTCTTAACACATCTTCTCTGCTGGACAGTTAATAAAAGACTCCAAAAAATAGTCCGTCGCTACGTTCTTACTTGCATTTAATTTGGCATATTATACGGGACGTCGCCCGTCGAGCGCTGTTATTTTAGAACGGTGTTTATTGACTGTTCGTGTTTTATATTTATGTTGTATAGATTTTTTAAATGTATTAATTGATTGTTGAAATGGGCAAAAAGTCATATTAATATTTTTCTCTTTGATAGCAAAGCTTAAACACTAAATATTTTGTAATATTTGCTAATACAAAATTACGTATTTATTTTTATAATAAGGATATTATATAAACAAGTACATTACGCAAGAAAACACAAAAATTCAACTCTATAGCTAACCAAAGGGGAATTGGTCAGTTCCTTTTGAACGAATTTACTGAATTTTCTTTTCATCATCCATGTAATCAATTTCCTTTCAAATATTATGCAAGTCTCTATACCAGAGTCCGTATATATTTTACTCTCGAATGTATATTGAAAGATTTGAAAAAGAATAGATCAAATTTAGCACAAACCAAACTCCAAACTTAGTATCTTACAACATTTATAAAATTTTTTAATAAAGGTATCCTGCAGCTGCTTCTCTTTTTACTGTTTTAATCCAAAAAATACGCGTTATTTGAAGATCAAAATTTAAGATTTAGTGGCCCTATTATTATGGTGGCTAATGAGTATATTTAATTGAATTTGTGATAAATATCTGCTAGATTATCAATAAGTATCACAAAATTACTAAGATGCTGGATAAAAACTGTGAATTGATTTATTTTGAAAATTCAAGTTTATTTTTTACTTACCTTTTCAAATTCATATCCCGAACATTTTTCGAAATAATTAACATTTAAAAATAAACCTTTGTGATAAAGAATCCTATTAATTCAAATATATATTTCTCTAATTACCCCTGTATAGCTTAAAATAAAATAAGCTTATCGAACTTATCTGGTATTTACCGGTCTCGTTATTGACAACAAAAGCGAGTCGTAAACATAATTTATGAGAGCGCGGTCGTCCGTTTGGGACAACAACTTGAATCAAACCGCCCTGGAGTGAAACATCTTATATTTTTATTCTGCAATATTTGGTTCAAATGAGCACATGTTCCACATCAAACAGAAAAGCGGCATAGAAACAACAACAAAAAAGGCAATAAATCTTAGAACAAAGGGAACGTGTGCAATTTGAGAACAATTTTGTTCCCATTTTCACATTTTTTAGAACGGCGGAACGTAGAAAAGGGGTTTTAGTGATATTCGTTGTATAGACAAAGGTGTAGAAAAAGGTTTTGGAGAGAAATTACTTGGAAGTTTATGATAGAAGTAGATACAAAAAAATAACGATTAGATAAATATTCAATCGTCACAAGTTTTCTTGTCTTCTCTCTTAGAAATTTCTTGGCAACTTACTATCTTGTGACCATATTTATTGTCGACTTTGCGACGCTATAGAAAGGTTTCAGGTTCCGGTCGGTCCAATGATTGGCACTGAGGAGCCTTGTCTGGCCGTTCCATTCACCAATTGCCCTCAAAACCGTCATGCCCTGGTACCAAGGCTTGATCTTGCAATCCCATACTAGCTTAGCTCACAGTGAGGGGGCTAAGTCGCAAACAAATTGTCTGATTATGCCAGGCAGCTACAAAGCAGACTCAGAATAATGTAGTACTATGTCAAGATATGAAAGGAGAACTTCAGCGATCGCATAGCGGATGGGTTCAAAATTATTTCATAGCGAAATGGAATCTGTATTTTCTATAGAGAGCCCTGTACATGGAGCAGGATGTTAAAAAATTGACGGTTACAAACATTATTGAGCAAATTATTTAATTTCTTGAAAATTAAAGTAATATTAAATGTTGAGAAAGGCGACAACGAATTCTTCAGCATAAATAACGTACTTAAATTTTTCATTCTTCTTGCATTATATCCGATACGAAAATTCCTTACTTTGAGAACGTTTTTAATAAAACTTTCTTTGAAGTCTTTCGGGCCCTGCTCGCTCGTTAGTGGCCCCAATGGTAGCCGCTTTGTTTAGAAATGACTGTATGCACTTGCCTTTCACAATACTTCACGTGCAGCGCCTGCAATCATGGCATTGCAAATTCAGATCAACACCAACGCCATTTTCCCTTTGATTTTTTAACCCAAGAAACTCTCGAAAAAAAAATTAATGATTGTGGATGGTGTTTTGTATATGAAATTCTTTGATATGGAATTTTCTTTGGTAGCTATTCTTACTGTAGCCTTTTTTAAAAGTCTGTCAAATGCATAAATGAAGGTATTCAGTTTACGTAACAAAACGTCGGTTTCATACGTTTCCACTGTGGAGAAAGAGGTAACTATTTATTAAATTTCTCAACTACAACTCAAACAATTTGACGTTAGAAAATATTTGAGGCGAAATTAATGCATTGCAAATTAAACTGGATAAAGAATAAGTAGAGAAGGAATGATTGAGAAAACCACCTCTAGTGAACTCAGTATAACAAGAAGTAATGGAATCTCACCACCCTTACCAGAATGTCCTGGGATAGAAGCCACAAGTATCTTTCAGGTGTTAATACACTCTATAGGAAAGCGTCCTAGTTTCAATATCGGAAAAGGTGAGTTACAGCATTGAGTTATTGCGTAATCAGTTCAAAAATGGTATGGGTATGCTTTAGAAAACTTGATAAACTGGACATGACTAAGCCAAAGTAGAACTGCTAGGTGGTTACCTATTCACCTAAACTTTATCCTGCAGATATCCTTCGGGAAATAGGCCTACTAGTATCTGATACTTGGAACTGAGTCATTGTCATTTTTTCGGTAATGTGCTCCATGTTGTTTTTTTGGAAACTGTATGGCTTGGTTTCTATTCGAACCATTTTTCAATTATTTTGTCAGTCCTTGTCATTTTAGGTTTCGTAGTGGAATATAAATTTTCAGCTTTTTCTTCAAAGCTAACAAACAAGTTAGGTATTCTTTATATACTTCAGCGCCTAGAAAATAATCCTCTACATCTTTGTCGCTCAAGTTAAGGGAGAGCAATTTTTGCAGCTGTCCGATTCTTTGGTTGGGAGCGCTAGGGAGCCTGGTTCACGTTACACTCCATATAATCCAGGGGAGGAATATACAGTGCTATTCAAAAGTCCCCTCATCCCCTCGTATCTTTTGAACGGCTACACTTACATTAATAAAATTTGGAAGGTAAAAATCGCAAATGAAATTGGTACAGAACAACAAATCGCCTGAACGTTCAGTATACAGTGCTATTCAAAATTCCCCCCTCTCGTATGTTTTGAACGGCTACACTTACATTAATGAAATTTTGGGAGTGAAAATAAAGTGTTGTAAACTTCTTTACGAATGGTAACAAATGACGTAATAGTAATAGATGACGTCACAGTGCCACTTTGGCCAATAATTTTAAAAAGGACCTTATGGCAAGTGATATCTCGTCTGAAAGGCATTGACATTGGCTACATAGCCATATTAATTTTGTTTGGGTTTAAACTAATTCTGACGGATAAATTAAATAAATACCAAAATTATTATTTCACATATAAATATTGAAGATTTTTCGGTCCACCTCTGATTAGTTGTCAAAAAAATTGACGTTTTCAATTTAATAGTATTTGTTGCTTTGCAAAGTTTTTCTTAACAGCCCAAATATTTAATTTTAAGAGTTTACATAGGAAAAATGGTACGTACTCAAGCCGACAAAGTAGCAGCTATCTTAATAATTGGTGAATCTAGAAAGAATCTCCATGAAGCTGAAGGGCTATTTAATGAGAGATACCCAGATCGCCCTATCTCTAGAACTTATTTGAGGGAGCTTCTTCACAAGTTTGAAGCAACAGGTAGTGTTCGAGATGCCAAACGATCTGGTCGACCAACATTTAGTGATGATAAAATCTGTGGAGTGAGTAAAAGTACAGTACAGAGAGTGTTGGCTAAAAATAAATTTCATCCATACAAGTTAAAAATGGTGCACCACCTTTCGGATGATGACCCCGACAGAAGACTCCAATTCTGTGAATGTATTACAAAAAAAATTAGTCAAAACCCACATTACACAAGAACAATTTGTTTTAGTGACGAAAGTACTTTTTGCCTCAATGAAAATATGAATACACAAAATGTAAGGTATTGGAGTGACACAAATCCTCACACCTTTAGTGAACAACATACCCAATTTCCAGAAAAAGTCAATGTTTGGGACATAGTTGGTCCTGTTTTCCTAAATTCAAATTTAAGCGGTAAAGTGTATCTGGAGATGTTACAAAATGCAATTGAGCCTAATTCTTGATATTATGGAAGATAATCCAGATGAATTCGGCCATCTGGAAATAACATTTCAACAAGATGGTGTTCCTGCACATTATTATGGTGCAGTAAGACGTTACCTGGATGAAGAATATCGAGGTAGATGGATCGGCCGGCGAGGTCCTATAGAATGGCCACCTCGGTCACCAGATCTGACACCATTATATTTTTTTCTATGGGGGTACTTGAAATCCAAGGTTTATACTACGGCACCAGATAGCATTGGCGTTTTGAAAGATAGAATCATTGAAAAATGCATTGCAATTTCAGCTGACACATTAGAACGAGTACGACAAGAGTTCACTAATAGCATGTATTACTGTCAGGAAGTAGACGGAAACACTTGCTATAAGAATCCATTGTTGATATTTGATTAATTAAATTGAAAAAAATAATTTCAATAATTTTGGTATTCATCTTCTGTAAGTTCCTTGTGGCATTACTTATTCTTTTTTCTCTTATTCTTTTGGAACGCTACCGAAACGTCGAAATAAAAAATAAAAAACATTATTGTGGTTTGATTCCCAAAAGAATAAAAGAAAAAAGAATTTTGGTATTTATTTAATTTATCCGTCAAAATTAGTTTAAACCCAAACAAAATTAGTATGGCTATGTAGCCAATGTCAATTCCTTTCAAAAGAGATATCACTTGCCATAAGGTCCTATTTAAAATCATTGGTCAGAGTGGCACGTGTGCCGTCATCTATTACTATTACGTCACCTGTTACCATCCCTAGAGAAGTTTACAATACTTTATTTTCACTCCCAAAATTTCATTAACGTAAGTGTAGCCGTTCAAAAGATACGAGGGGGGTAGGGGAATTTTGAATAGCACTGTATACTGAACGTTCAGGCGATTTGTTGTTCTGTACCAATTTCATTTGCGATTGCCTCAGCCTGATTGAAGAGTTGCCTCGGCAGACTTGCTGTGGTCATTTTAATAAGCTGAACTGCAGAAAGTATTTCAATTCCAATTGCTTGTAATAATCGGGATATGGGCAGCGTGATTCCTAAAATATAAGAGAGGATTACCAAGCTTATGAGAAATTGCGACTACATTATAGATTAAATCAACAAAAATGGAAGTGTAGCACTTCTTCAAACGTGTCAAGAATAGTTGAGGAAAAAATTAGGATTAGACGTCTATTATTTCATTTTTAATTCGTATCAACGAAAACGTCGTATCGCTATGGCGAAGTCAGAGCACGTAAAAAGAATGTTTAAACGAATTTCAAAATTATAAAGCCTCTCCTAAAGGAAACCCCAATAATAAGAGTGCAAGAGCCAAAAGAAAATTCTAAGAACGATACGAAATGAGGCACAAGGCATCAAAGTATATTCTAAGTCAGCGGGAAAGGATGGTGGTTAACAAAATGACAGGCTTATGTCCGATATAGTCAAATAGGGAGAAAGAGAGAAGGACTCGATGTCTGTGAAATATCGCTGTTAAATTGGCGTAAAAGGCGGCATCAGCTCACTGGGACCTTCCTTTTCAATTTTAATAATTTTCTGGTTCGCAGACACAGATGGAATTCAAACGAAAAACAATTTAAGGTATTTTCTTCGGAAAATAACACGAAAATTAAATGGGTATTAGGAAACTTCTTGATAATGACTTCAGTAAATTATCTGATTGTATGTTTTCATGAGTAATTTGGTTTAATTCTTTAACATTCCGAGCTTAACTTTGTTCATTTCCAATTGCTACTGTATAAACTCCGCTTTCTCGAGTTGTATCAACACAAAAATACAAAAAGTAGCGGTCAGTTAACTGACGATAACATTAGAAGTAACAAAATCATTCCCAGCCCTTCAAATGTCTTTGTATCGTTCGTAAATGACAAGATTAAAGCTTCATCAGTCGAAAATAAGAGAACCTCATCGTTATCTAACTCCCGCAGGCTACAAACTTTGGCAGTGAATCTTCTCGCTTGTCTTATTACAACAACTCAACTTGCCCAATAGTCACTATACCCGAAGTCTCCGTAATGCTATGTTAGTGCGTACTTGGCACGTTATGCCGTATGATTAGACAGATTTATGAGAGGATTTCCGGCATTATGTCAAAGGAAGCGCTTGGAGGCTCGCTTTATGAAAGTCGTTTTGTCTTTAATGAGATTTTCCCTTGTCAGCAATTACAATAATTTCCTACTTATTACATAATTTACATATGTTCTCCTTGGGGAGACGACAGAATGTCGACTGCTACTTTCTACTGTAGTTATATTATAATCAACCCACTCCAACAAAGGCATTTTAAAAGGTGTTAAACCAGCACTATAGTTTGTTTGTTTGTTATCAGTCATGATTAATTCGTTCAATACTACTACTACCCTACCGAAAAACCAATCATATTTATGAACACCAAAAATAGGGCGGTGAGTGTTGTTTAGCAGCCAATGGGCGGACGATTCTTAACGTCACGATCTTCGAAGTTTTTCAACATCTGTCACTTGACTACATTGACATTTCACAAATTTTTTTCAATTAAATGTCAGTGTATGTCAAAGTTTTTTGCTTTACTTTCCTATTTTTTGGTTTATTTGGTTGGCGAAATGGTATACTGTGTCACAAGAGCAGAAAAGAAGCTTTAGCAGTCCACGAAGCGGGAGCAGCTGATAGTTGAGAGCTGTTAAAGTGTTTCCTGCTTGTGTGAAACACCACTTTTAGTAGTAGTAGTAGTATTGGTAGTACATCAGTGAATCATCTGGTACCCATAATACAAGCTCTGCTCAGTATGGGGCTATATGATGATGTATCGATAGCATTATTTATTATTACCCTCATTATCCTAATCCTCTCAGCCATCAGATGTCCACTAATTGATTGACATTTAGACATAGGCTTCCCGGAAAGAATGCATCCACCGCTATTCTTTCTTTGTTAAACCTATTTACTTACAGATACAGACGATTATTCGTCAGCTCTGCCGCGACTGAAGCAATGTGCATGTTGTACACGCCTCACAAACGGACTTCATGAGATAGATTTGCGGTCTTCGATTCCTACGCGCCCCGCGAAATAGTTATTTATGTTTTAAGAGCGAAAAGTGATACATAATTTCTTGAGAGTATTGCTAGAGAGTAATGGTTACTCGAAAGCAATAATGTCAGTCACGTTTTTGCTCATAATACATACAACATTTTTTCTGCAATCACTTAATTGTAACTATAAGGGCCGGTTGTACAATTGGAGCTTAGTGGAGGCTCAAGCGTGAACTCTGGTTCAGTGTCAGATTGCTATTGTACAAAGTTGGCTTACGGTTGAGCTTCATTTAAACCTTAAGCTTAGTAAAGCCTCCAAAAAGGCAGGTTTAATGTAAGCTTAAGCACGGAACATAAATTGTTATCATGTTCCGTGGCTTAAATGTGAAATCACTGTATGCAAACATAACCTGTACTCAATATAATTTTAAATTAAAAGTTTGTCAAAGTTAATTATGGATATTTTAACCGATGAGGATTTTTTGGAACTTATTGGAATCGTACAACACCCGAGAAGACCTCAGGTGTATAGAGAGCGTATGAATCACTTTGAATGTTAAAGAGGTCATGAGTTTATTCAAAGATTTCGTCGACCGGTAAACAACCCTTACCGTGCTTGATACTCAATACACTATTAAAATCTGTCAGTTTAAATATGTCAATTCAAATATGTTTCAAACTTTTATATCTGTCACTGTCAATACAATTGTGTTTTCGTGCAACCGGACGCAAAACAAGCATTTTGCAGCCGCAACAGAGGCCGCAAAATGATATTTTGCTGCCGTTACCCAGAGTGACGGCCGACAAAAATTTTTACGGCCGTTCCCATAGTGACATAGTGACTGCCGGCAAACTGAATTTTTACGGCCGTTCCCATAGTGACTGCCGGCAAACTGAACGCCACTACAGCATTTGACATTTCTGAAATATGACAAAAAACTAACTGTCTTTTCTAAAGAGACATAATGTTTATTGAAATTATGTAATTTTCACGGTTGCACGAAAAATATTGTGTATACTATGGCCGCGAAATGTTTTCGCGACCTCGAGATCATCTTGCCTCGGCCGGAGCGGCCTCGGCGATAATCTCTCTCTTGGAACGCGAAAAAGCATTTTGCGGCCTTAGTATACAAATAACTATTGTAGTATCGGTTGTTATGGGCAACGAGCGTTTTGCCACTTTTTACGCTCGGCGAGCGTAAAGTAACTCTCCTCAAGAAACGCCAACTTTTCGTTGTCAATGGCAAGCGAAGAAGCCTACAATGTGATTGTAGAAAAAATAATTTTTGTGTCTAGAGTAGGTAAGTATCTACTAGACGTCCTTATGGTCAAAGAAGTTAGTTGAATGATGAGTTGTGCATTCGTCTGCAGAGTTTGAATTTGCCGTCCTCCGAAATTCCGGCCCCGGCATGTCCCCCTCCTTAGATCCGGTGCTGGATTGGCTACAGAGAACACACTTACTTATATTGAATTTAAATTATTACTAAGATATACCCTGTATATTTTCACAGTTAATCGAACAGCACCTTTATCTTAAATCTTTCACATGACATTTGAAATACAAAAGGATATCCCAAACCCGAAAATCCACAATTTCACTCTTCTAGGTGCCTATTACTTTTATCTAACATCACCATCAAATTTCCAATCTGAAGAGTTCGTTGGACCAG
Source organism: Galerucella tenella (assembly GCA_910591685.1). Classification (NCBI taxonomy): domain Eukaryota; kingdom Metazoa; phylum Arthropoda; class Insecta; order Coleoptera; family Chrysomelidae; genus Galerucella; species Galerucella tenella. Next base: position 41,132 of record CAJUYH010000026.1, read on the forward strand.
CGTATACGTATGTAGATGTTCGAAAATGGGGAGTCAAAAGCCAACATAATTGAGTCTTTTTCAAGCTAGCTCGTAAGCTCTTCTCTTTTGAATCAGTCGCGCAGATAGGGCGTTCGAAAACTGCCAATAATGCGAAAGATCTGCCACTTTTTTTTTGGAAAGTGCAGATTACTTGATAAAACCTGAATTATTATGTAAACTAAGAAAAGTAGTGAGTTAAAAATCTTGATAGCATTACACAAAAAAGTAACAGACAAAAAATTCTCAAAAAAGTGCATATTCTTCTGTATTTTGTGTCGCTTATATGATGCACAATTTCTAGTCTTGGTACTTGACTGCTTAGCTTTAAGTGCCTCTACCTCGTGATGCAACAGAAAAATATTTTTGACAAGTCAAAACTTCACATTAAGTTAGATTTGGGGTCGAATACAACTGGCAACGTTGTATTGAGATGTTACTACTCTCATTTCCTCAGCCGGAACCACAGTTTGTTTTTCTGAAAGTCTGTTTCTGCAGCATAATATGAAAACTACTGAAAAACTTAATGGAAAAAAGCACCACGAATTAACTGGGAAGTTCTACCAAGTTTATAGTAGTCGGAAACTTGGCAGAAGTTGACACTGATATGGATATTTGATGGAGCTCTTTTGAGCACTATTAAATATTCAGAATACTTAAAAGGGTTGCCGATGTAGATCATACCAACAGCATTCTGTTAATGTATGTTTAAGCATTTTAGTTATTCTCGAGTTGTAATAAACCTAATTATTTTATATACGAATATAGTTTGGTGGCTTTGTATAATATAATGGCAGTTTTACCAACTACGGATGTAACTATAAGCACACAAAGAGAAATAGAGTGGATATTATAATATTTTGTGAATTACCAATAGAAATTTTGGCATATAAGAATACTAGTCTGGAAATATTACAATCAAATGGTATACTTACGACTCAAAAGCAATAGAAGAGACTCCTGAAGCTTGGAAAACCTCAAGTAGTCAGCTGGAAATTCACGCCATTTCTAAATCTAATCTTCTTTGAATAGGTACCACATTTTGTTCTTGTCTCAAAATCGAGTTCACTTTTTGTCTGCTTGCTCTGGACACAACACAATACAAAAAATACAAGTGAATATTCTTTTTTTTTCGTTAATTTTTCTGGAAAACAAAGGACAATTCTTTTTATATTTTCAATGTTTGAAGCTCATACATATAGTGAATAATCAAAAAATTAAAACCAATCGTCTGGTGAAGATTTGTAGACGGCATTTTAGCAATGTGGCCATTTACTTAGTATATCAGAATGATTTTTCAACAAATGATTTGTTCTAATGATAGTGAGAAAACTCCACTAAAACTAGTTTAAAATAACATAAATAACTGGTCTTAGTGATGTTGTCTCTACTAATTACAAACCAGAATGGTTGGTCAGGTCGGGTAGATATCCGAACACCGTTTAACTCAATGTCTGTCGGGGCATATAGCCCGAGAAGTAGTTGTTTCTTCTCAGTGTCCGGTCTCTGTATTGTAGTAAGCTAACAATAAGTAAAAGGGAATTCATAAAGTTATTTATTCTTCATTTTAGGTGAAAAATATTTGATATTCAAACATTAACGACTGTATTATATGGATTAGCAAGTCGAAAATAGAAGAAAAGTTGTAAGAGTATACAGCAGATGTTGTCCATAACTAGCACGACATGAACAATGATTGAACTTATAATTTTCCAAACGCAAATAGCTTTATACAAAATTTCTTATAATAATAAAAGTTCTTTTGCGGTTGAGTGAGTGGCATAATATATTTTCTCTTCGTTTTGAGTGGTTAGTTGTACTCATGCGTTCTCCGAACTGTGCAAGGAGACATTGGGATGCACGTGAGAAAATGTTAGTTTACTTTTAAACGCGGGAGAGCTCGGTAAACGTGGTCTCTACTTTGCCCGGCGGCGCACGTGCCATAGTTACGAGTTTGAAAAGTTTTTGTTGGAAATTTAACGGAAGATATTTTCAGTAAGTTTAAATGTTTTTAACTATTTGAATGTGGTGAGAATATTATTTCTAATTTCCACTTCTATGTTGAGGTGAATGTTTTCGAAAATATTTTTGGTTTTTGGAGTTAAAGGAAAATTCAAAAGAGTGCAGGATTCTTAATAAATAATTCCAGTTGGAAATTAGCTAGTTGAAAAATGAAATGAGAAAATTTTGAGCTTGATTCAAAAAATGTACAAAAATCACAAAAAACAATAAACATGTATTTGCTCTGGCTTTCAAATTATTAGTATAATACCTAAGTGAACTGACAGAATTATTGACGTCTTTCAGTGATTTAATTTAAAAAAAAATATGAAAAATTTTTGCTTAAGTATTTTTTTCCAATAACATTCTTCATTTTTTTCCAATTTCACCTGATAAAAGATCATTATTACCTCCATCTTAAAAACAGTAAGAAATATGTCTTAATTTTTTTCATTTGTCTTCTTTTTTATATAGGTATGTTTGATTCCCTTATCATTTTAGTACGTCTTTTGTGGTTTCCATAAACTTTTTATGATCATTTTTAAAGTTTTTTCCACTTTTTTTCAGATCTGCTATAAGAAGCAAGTTTTTAAATTTATGAAACTATATTTCTTTTTTATCTTCTGTATACGTTCCTTGTGGCATTACTTATTCTTTTTTCTCTTATTATCTCAGGGACCAAAAACTATTTAATTACTAATTAATCTTGACAACGGTAGCTGGAACGCTACCGAAACTTCGAAATAAAAAATATAAAAACATTATTGTGGTTTGATTCCTGAAAAAAATAAGAGAAAAGAGAATATATTTATTTTTGTAAGAAACCTAACAAATTACAGAAACTGCGCAGCACTGGTCATTATGACTTATTTTTAATCCCAATTCATGTGAATGAATTGTTTGAATAATATTTTAAAAACAAAATCCCTGCTGACCTAACCTTTTAAATTTCGAGAGTACTGCTTTTACGTTTGGATGTCCTTTTCTATTTATGAGAAAACTAATTAATTGAATATATGCCGAATTTATTATAAAACCCAATTCATAAAAATACCTACAGACGCGGTGAGTTTGTTCAAAAAGTCATCAAAAAATGGCTCGCTTTTTTTGCCATCATTTGCAATGCACAAATCCAGTAATTCTGTGGTAGAAGCAACACTAATACTAACGTTAATACAGCGAACTGCTTCCCGAATCAGATCTATCATTTCATTACGTATAGTCACTAAGGTAGCCAGACCTTACTGCTTTAGATTTTTAACTCTTAGGGAAAAATAGAAGACAGCCTTATTAATAATGAAAGCAAAATTTTGTTGACAGCTCCAATAACCAGTAAAATTTCCTTATTTTTTATCATATGAACAATTTCACCCAATCATGTCAACATTACACTGATAACGGACCATGGGCTGTTTTCACGTTGCTATGGACACATACCTATTGATTTATTTCGATTTTGAAGTTTCAAATATTTAATATTTGGAAATGTCACGATTTGGTTGTAATTCTATAATTGGTAAAAATTTTTTCATTCAAATAACCCTCGGACATTGGAAAATGATCAAAAATTTTATGACAACTTTCTCAAGCTTGTTGCTTTTAGGCAACAGACCTCCGCCTACGGCATCGGTCTGTTTCCAAGCAACAAGCTTTCGAGCAATTATCAATGTCCTTGAGTTATTACTACTGATAACAGCATACTAACTATGGTTACTAAGAGAGTACTTAAAGCATGCTAAGCAAATCATATTAATAATTGAATACTTAGAAACATCTAACAATCAATATGTTTTAATTCTTTTTTTAATTTTTTGGGAAATTAAACCACAATATTTTTAAATTCTTTACTTCAACGTTTCGGTAGCGTTCCAGCTACCGTTGTCAAGAAAAAATAAGTAGAAATTAAGTAATTTTTTATCCCTAACTGACACAACAGAAAAAATCTGTTTTAACATGACAACAATGTAAAATACGTAAACGGCTATATTATTCACTCCTATTTCTCTTTATAAAATCTCCTCGTGTCAGTTTGACAGAATAATCCTCCCGCTTCGCGGACCATTAATCATACTGACATTTGACCAATAAATGTAAGGTTAACTTAAACACGGTGTAAGACATACCCTAACTGATAACTAAGGATTTAGTATCATTCTAGTGTTAAAATAATGTTAAATGTATTTATTAATAGGCTTTTCAATAATTCAGTCTTGAAGTAATGTTAGAATAATCAAAATTTTATTATTAATAATGCTGTAAGCTTTTAAAACACGTCCATCTACACGTCACTTTAGGTATTTGAAACTTACAGTCTTTTTTTATGTCAACGACTATTTCACTAGAGTAAATTGATAACTAACAAAATTTAAAGGTTTTGAACTGGCAATTTTTTGTCTTGTCGCGGCAATTTTTTGACGTTTAATATATCAAATTTATGAGTATAAAATTCTATCACTCTGTGATAAAATTCAATATTAAATCTTTGTTAGTGGTTTCTAAGGAAACTAAGTTGTTTATTTATTTATTCAACTGTCTAAATATTATTACAACTGTTTCAAAAATTTGAATAAGGGCCGGTTGTAGATGTCACAGGTGAACGTTAGTTTAACTGAATTGCCAGTCAACTTTGAACCGAGTTCATTTTGGTTTTCGTTGTAGAGTGCAAGATCAACATTAGTTTGGTTGAACGCCGTTCAGGTCACGTTGGTTGCACTGAACTACGCTTTTCATCTAAAATTTTAATGTCCCATGCCAAACTTGATCGTTGACTGACAGTGTTGATTGAGAATTATCAGGTGTATGTGGTTGTAAACAAAAAGGTGGTGGTTGTTGTATTTTGTGTGGAAAATTAATGGAGAGAGCAAATAAAAAACGATCAACAAATTTCAGTTCGAAAGAAGAGAATATTTTAATATCCTTATGGCCTTATTCTGTACAAAAATGTTAGCGGTAACAGCGCTGTAAATCTTCAAGGTCGAGAGATGTTACGAAAAAGCTATTCTGTACGCTTTTGATGTAACTTACATCGATGTATAATAACATTTTCGCTGTTAAAATAACGCCGAACAAAATATTCGACGTTGGGAGTGTTTTGACACTGTTTGTTATAAGTTGAATATTGTAAATTTTCATGAAATTAGTCAAAATGTGTATTAGCAATATCGAAACAAAAAAATAAGCCAAATTTTAGAGTATAAATTGAAACATTTTTTAGGAATTATATGCGTATAGAAAGAAAAATCCGTCTGATATACCGTAAGACCTTTTCATTGCCTATTACAGGCTAAATAAAGAAATTAATTTTATACTTAGAGCCACATTTAAAAAATCCAGGAAATGCAAACGCCATACATTTTTTAAATAAAAATGATAAATAAATAATTCCTCTAAAAAAGTCTTCTTCCTTCTGGTTCCTTCACCTCTTGCTTTACATAATCGGACCAATAACTTAAAAATTAGGTAAATTTTACTACACAACATAATATCAGTGAAGTTAGCTACGATGTAATATTGCGCTCTCAATAATTTGTTTACATCGGGTGGTTCAGAATACGATTTTTAACCGCGATGGTGAATTTGATTTAACATTGCGATTTTAACTACATCGATTACAAATCTCACAGTTTGTTTTTCTAATCGAAATCTACATTTAAATTCAATATCAGACCATATTTCAAAATGACTGGGTCTATTTCTAAAGGTTTGCGGTCTTCTAGGATGTAAAAAAAACATTCAAAATTTGTAAAAAATCTTCATCGTCGGTTAATTCTTCTAACAATTCGTTCATTTTGATTGAAATAATGAATTATCAGATATTCAACCTCACTTTTTAAGGTTAACAACTCATCGTCAAATGCCAAAACCCTCTTGAACCGCCTTTGAACGCCCTTCGAGGACCGTTCACGTAAACTTCTATTTGAACCAGAGATCAGTAGTGACTGACGTACTTACAACAAAAATTTGCAATTAAACTCGGTTCAACGGAGAACCACAGTTGAACTATGTATCTACAACCGGGCCTAAGTATTATTGACATGAATAATACAAGATTTGGAAATAATTCAATAAATAAAATAGAGAGTACAATTAAGCAAAGTATACCGCGAAATATAATGAAGACAAAAAAGTCTGCGTGGGAACAGTTTAGAATGTTTTGGACGCACGTAATTATACGTTAGAAAAGGGTACCTCTGAACAAGTTATAGCAAAAAGATTATGGTTTTAACATGAAAAAAAGAGATGGAACTGATTATACTGAAGCTAGTGTGAAAACACTCTGGAATACGACTGCTCAAATGGTTCAGGAAAAATATTTTCTAGAATTTAACATCAAAATTGATCCATTTAAAGATATTACCTATAAATTTGCTAGATTGGCCAGGGATACAAAACGTAAAAAGCTTCAGGCTGAACCTCAAACCAGAAAAAGAAGTTCTAACGCGTTTACCAAAGAAGAATTTATGGAAATGGTAGAAAGCTATTCTGAAGATAATTCTGATGGGTTACAAGAAAAGTTTTTTCATTTATGTTCGTTCGAGGTAATTTTACTGGCAGGGTAGAATATAATACAATCTTTTCCAAAACGAAACAAGGAGGATCAAAAGCTTTATCTGGCAGTAAGTGGCTGGTAAGAAATAATGCTAACAACAATTTATGTCCCGTTCGTTTATTTTTAAAAATTATTGAAAAAAAAAAGAATTCAATCCTTATATAACAACAACAAGATTATTTTTAACAGTACATCCAAATTGGGAGAAAGGAATATGGTACAAAAATTCACCATTGGGAATTAATATAATTTCAAAGTGGACAAAAATATCGGCAGAATCAATTGGTATAGACACAAAAAAAATACAAATAACCAATCATTAAACATAGAGCTCCTGCAATATCTGCATTAGCAAAAGAAGAAGTTGGTGAACAAGAAGTAATTAAGCTTACAGGACATTCTTTTTTCCATTCTTTGAAACCATATTAACAATTAAATGAAGAACACCATTTCCAACTTATAGAGAACCTTCGAGAGAATACAAATAAAGAAAAGGAATCCTCAGTTTCTAACTTAAATTCATCACAGGTTATGATACAAAACAATCCCCAAAATAATGCTACAACGTACAATTATAATAATTGTACTTTTTAAATAAATAAGTAACTTTTTTTCATAATGTTGGCTTTGTATAATTGAAGATTGCAATAAATAAAACGTTCAAAGATATGATTTTTTAGTTTTTCTCTCGTGAAATAGTCATGTCGAATACCACTCAATTAAAAGTTTTGTAGGGTAAAATTTTTCTCTTGTCGTATTCAAGTTTGTTGCTTTTAGGTAATTTTGCTTATGACATTTTGTTAAAAATGTCATTCGTAAAATTGCCAAGCAACAAACTTTTATGAAAATTGAAAAATTTTGCCGACAAAATTTTCACTCTCGTGGTATTATATATGAAAATACACTTTTCCCATCTTCTCAGAAAATGTGATCATGAGATATGACAGTAGTTTCTGAAGTTATGATTTTTCACAAACCAAAACTGGGAAAAATTTTGTAAAAGCTTACCCTGTATTAGAATTGCTGGAACATAAATGATAAAAATTACATAATTACTAGAGAATAATATTTGTAATATTTATTCATCCTATTTTCTTTCCATTTTCCTCTTCGGTATACTTAATAAACCTCGTGTCAGTTTTTTATCCACTTTTAATAGCCGTCTTATCCTCACCAACATTTCCTCGGTAGTTGTCTTATTTTCGTATCATATTTCAGGTCTCGATGTGACAGATTATGTGAAGATACAAGAAAAAAAAATAAACAATTGTATATATAGTATATAACATGTCGGCTGATGAGGATTTATTTTTGAACGGCACCGGGAAAACGAAAAGCATTTATCAACAATCCTCTACGGGCGAAAAACACGTCCTTTTTTATCCTACTAGTTCTTTGCCATCGGTGGGCACTGACAATCAGACAAGCGATAGAAATACAACTTCCAGAAAGCTACAAAAACAGGTATGTATTCTACGATATACTTAATTTATTTTTAGGCTCGGTTTTTTTATTTGGGTTTGGTTATGATGTTTTTATAGCGAAATATTCACGAGAAAAATTTCACTTTTCATAAAATATCCTACTGTATTCGTTTGGGTCGTGCTCTACAGAATAGGCACCTGAACTGAATGTTTGTACCATTCTCCACTTTATACAGTGCTATTCAAAAGTCCACTCCCCCCTCGTATCTTTTGAACTGCTACACTCACATTAATAAAATTTGGAGGGTGAAAATAAAGTGTTGTAAACTTCTTTACGAATGGTAACAGGGAACATAATAGTAATAGATGACGTCACAGTGCCACTCTGGCCAATAATTTTGAATAGACCTCATGGCACGTGATATCTCGTTTGAAAGGCATTGACATTGGCTACATAGCCATATTAATTTTGTTTGGGTTCAAACTAATTTTGACGGATGAATAAAATAAATACCAAAATTACTATTTCACATTTAAATATTGAAAATTTTTCAGTCAGCCTCTGGTTAGTTGTCAAAAAAATTTACGTTTTTAATTTGATAGTATTTGTTGCTTTGCAAAGTTTTTCTATATAGCTTAAATATTTAATTTTATTATTGTTTAACGTTTAAGGGTTTACATAGGCAAAATGGTACGTACTCAAGCCGACAAAGTAGCAGCTATCTTAATAATTAGTGAATCTAGAAAGAATCTCCATGAAGCGGAACATTTATTTAATCAGAGATACCCAGATCGCCCTATCTCGAGAACTTATTTGAGGGAGCTTCTTCACAGGTTTAAAGCAACAGGTAGTCTTCAAGATGCCAAACGATCTGGTCGACCAACATTTAGTGATGATACAAAAATTGATATAGCTGCTGAAATGGTAGTAAACCCTACTTCCTCTTCAACTAAAGTTGCGTCTATCTGTAAAGTGAGTAAAAGTACAGTACAGAGAGTGTTGGCTCAAAATAAATTTCATCCATACAAGTTAAAAATGGTGCACCACCTTTCGGATGACGACCCCGACAGAAGACTCGAATTCTGTGAATGTATGACAAATAAAATTAGTCAAAACCCACATTACACAAATACAATTTGTTTTAGATACGAAAGTACTTTTTGCCTCAATGGAAATGTGAATACACAAAATGTAAGGTATTGGAGTGACACAAATCCTCACACCTTCCGTGAACAACATACCCAATTTCCAGAAAAAGTCAATGTTTGAGCAGGTATTTTGGAAAAGCACATAGTTGGTCCCGTCTCTCTAAATTCAAATTTAAGCGGTGGAGTGTATCTGGAGATGTTACAAAATGCAATTGAGCCGTTAATTCTTGGAATTCTGGAAATAACAATAAAACTAGATGGTGCTCCTGCACATTATTATGGTGCAGTAAGACGTTACCTGGATGAAGGTAGATGGATAGGCCGGCGAGGTCCTATAGAATGGCCACCTCGGTCACCAGATCTGACACCATTAGATTTTTTTTATGGGGTACTTGAAATCCAAAGTTCATACTAAGGCACCAGATAGCATTGGCGTTTTGGAAGAAATAATTATTGAAGAATGCAATGCAATTTCAGCTGACACATTCGAACGAATACGACAAGAGTTTACTAATAGGATGTATTACTGTCAGGAAGTGGACGGAGCACATTTCGAACACTTGCTATAAGAATCCATTGTCGATAATTGATGGATTAAATTTAAAAAAATAATTTCAATAATTTTGGTATTTATTTAATTTATCCGTCAAAATTAGTTTAAACCCAAACAAAATTAATATGGCTACGTAGCCAATGTAAATGCCTTATTTTTTCTTGACAACGGTAGCTGGAACGCTACCGAAACGTTGAACTAAAGAAATTAAAAATATTGTGGTTTAATTTCCCAAGAAATTGAAAAAAAGAATGAGATATCACTTGCCATAAGGTCCTATTTAAAATTATTGGCCAGAGTGGGACTGTGACGTCATCTATTACTATTACGTCACCTGTTACCATTCGTAGAAAAATTTACAACACTTTATTTTCACCCTCCAAATTTTATTATTGTAAGTGTAGCCGTTCAAAAGATACAAGAGGGGGAGGGGACTTTTGAATAGCACTGTATACTTCCATTCCAGAAACTTTGTGTCTTTTATATAGGCCACTAGTTTGACTTCAATTTTTTCAATAGTTGCGGTGGTTGTATTATTTATTCTACAAAGTGCTTCCAACTTCTAACTTCCCACAGAAGTAGAGTATGTGAGTGGGTGTTTTACTGGAAGATGTTATAGACCCTACCCTGACGGATGGACAAAAAATAACCCCATCTGTCGTTGATTTTAAATTCCATTTTCTCATTATAGTTTCACCTTAAACAAAACATTTTAAACTTAAACTCTTACAACTTTCATCCAAGACATCATTTTATGAAAAAATATGTATATTTACGTCATGCCGAAAGAAGTTAGATGAAAATTTGGATGATAAATCTTATCTACCAAGTTTATTAATAAAGCAGTTCGAAAGTAGCTTTACGGATCATTTAATGCGCTATCCAGATGATTCCTGATGGAAACTTTACTTTCTTAATATGAAGGATACCGCTGGATAGGTATTTTGGAAGTTTTAATAAGTATATTCATTCACTTGTTTTTATTAAAGCGATTCATACGCTGATAATGTTGAAAATTACTCTTAAGAAAATGGAACATATTTTTAAAATCACTTTAATGAAAAAATCCTCGTAGTAGGCTACGTTTCACGTAAGCAGAAGCCTCTTGAAGTTGCAGTCGTATGCGCGAACTTTAAATGAAATATATTTGGGAGTTATTTAGAGCTTTTCGAGATAGTTTCACATACAATATATAGTTTAAGTCAACGATTGGCGACGTGCGTTTATAACGTCAATGGCAAGAAATTGTGGCATAGATGAAAACATACCGATTTTGGTTTCTGCGCAAGACAGTTGGCAAACTTTACGTGTTTCTTCTTATGTGAAACGGAGTCTACACATTTATTTTTACTTTAAATGCTCATTAGGAGTATCTTAACCAACTGACTCTGACTGCAAGATATCCAGTATGCGCCAAAATATAAAATTCGGATTATATAATTCATAATAAATTGAGCCAAGAAAAATTATTTTAAATAATTGATTATAGTTACGGAATATGGATAACGCTTGACGATGTGGTAATCAGAAAACGACTTTAAATCGCAATTTAATAGCTTCAAGCTTAGAAATAAATGAAACAATTGGTTCCTTAACGCATCTGAACACGCTGGAAACGTAAAAATTCTTTTGGAGGCAGTTTCTAGCGCTATATGGAAACATTAAAGTTGCGAGGAGACTTTGAACAAACGCTTGGTAGATATTTCTGAGGACTAGGCTTTTAATATCAAGGAGGAAGTGGAATATTTCCCCGAAGATTCTGCAAAAAAACTATTTTGAAGATTTTAATAGGAAAATATAACCATTTAAAGACGTAGTTTTTGAGGATACCAGAAACGCATGTACGGCCCAAGTGCTTTCAGAGAAAAGAAAACCCACTTCTGCAGATCTGTCTGCAAAATTGTTAAAAATTTTAATGAAAATTCCACACTTATGATTTTTAACCAATCAGAACGTGTATTTCTGTCAGATCACCATAGCAACGGATGAATTTTATCGGAAATTTTTTCCTGGTGGGTACCCAACAGCGAATTATACTGGAAATTTTTTTGACGTTTATAATGACAGAATATTTTTTTTGACAATATAATTTTTGTTCGTTTACATAATAATTTTGATTAATTTCAACAAAAAGCTTAGATGTTTTCTAAATACATGGACCATTATGATTGATGTTTATATTTAAAAACGCAATTATTGTATACTATGGCAGGTTGATTCGAAGTTGCTTGCTCTTGATTTAGAAATTCTTGCACTGTATTTGCAGAAGTTGAAGCAGACCTCATTGCGTCAATTATATCCTGATGATGGCCCGAGTTAATTTGCAGATATGGTTTTATGGAGTGACTGCTACCATGCCCTGTTATTTTAATTAATTGCTATGCTAATTAACAGCAGTGGCCCTCGCAGAATGATTTGTTATCTTGATCTTGTTGACATCGATTCCAATCACTGATTTCGCCGATTTTAACCATGAAGATATTGTATTTTGTCCAACCGGGCTGTTCTTTTACCAACCTTTGGAATTGGGGTGGTGCCAGTTTGGATTTGGGAGTTCAAAATAAACAATTCGTTTTGATGAGTTGGTCTCGCTTGCTTATTAGTTTTTTAAACAGTCTTACTGGGCATAATTCTTCATTGACTGTATTCGGTACAAGCCACTTACTGTCGGCCATTCTTTTTGAACCGCATTGAGTGGTCTTGAAGAAAACCGGGTTATACTCAATGCGTCCTGTTGGTTTCCCTTGATTGTCAATTTCCTCCACAAAATATTCTATTGTTGCTGCCGCTCCTTCATTTCCTCTCCAGGCCAATTCATGACAAATTCTATGTCAGAGAATGGATTAAATTTGCGATTACACCTTTCGAAAAATTATTCCTGCAACTGCTTAGCTGTAGAATTCCATAGAACTTTGATAACACTCTCCTTGTAGTCTTCGGAGTTCTTTTTTCGCATGTTGAAGGCATAGTCTTCAAGAATAAGCGCCTGTTCTTCCACAGGTATATCCGCTCTGTCAAAATCATACGCTTTTCTGTGCAAAAGTTTATAAACTGCTTCCATACACTTGCCTTCGATTTCCTAGTATTCGCTGGTGTCAACTGCTTAATATTCTGGCGAATATTTTCTTTATTTTCTTGACCGGAGCGAGACATCTTTCTACGTCGTGCTGTTTTGACAAATTTTTGACAGAAATAATTTCTAGTTCAGAGTTTCACTGAGTTGCCATGGTAACTGAATAATCTCAAGTTGACAAAACCTGTTTTGCAAGAGCTTGATAAAGACGAAAATTGATGTTGTTGGAAACACATTTGGTGTGAAATTTTCTTACCGAATACCACACGAGATCAAATTAAATCCGGAAATTTTTTGACCTCTATTACTAGTGAAAATTTCACACTTCAGTCTTGTATGTTATATTATAAAGTATTCACAATTTATATGGACATTTTAATACCGATAGCATGATTTAAAAAATATATTATCAATAAAAATGGTTATTTACGATGAAAAATAATCTAATTGATACTCAAATAAATTTTTCCCGTGAAAAGCTGAAACCCCCTTTTTCGTAAAAACAATTAACATTGTCAAAGTATGGAGTCGCTATCCGGAATATTTATAAGTTCATAAAAATAATGGTGGATTAATAAAAAGAATTGTGGTCGAAAAAAAAAATCTAAAGAGAATGTGTACATATCCCCAGCAATAAAATCCATTCGAAAATGGTTCTAAATTGGTAATAACGGGTAAAATGCCAGGTGCGCGGAATCTACGAGTGTCAGAATTATAAGAGATTTAGATGATATACGAGAAAAGAAAATAAATACGGTATTATTAACGATACTCGTATTGATTTGAATGTATACTTATATATATATAAATATATATATATATATATATATTTATACACAATACGGTTGAAATACTCCAAAACAACATTTGATGTCCAATTAAACCATTAATTCCTCCTCTTGAAAATTTGAATTTTCTCAATAATAGAGAGTTATTGGAACTTTTATAAGCTCTAGCAGTAATAGTGCTGTCCTTATAGTGACATATAAGCAAGCGCATTTGATGTTTTAAATAAGGGAAACATTATTAAGGTTAGTGCTTGCCCTTATTTGTGCGCGATTACTGCATTGCACTATCCCGACTTTATTTCATCTTTCATATTTATATGTCACAATTTGTAGGTGATTTGTGTCAATAATAATAATAAGGAATGTTTCCCAATGAAGATGAAAACGTATGTGCTTAAAAAAGTAAGGTAACATTTTTAAAAACAATGTAGGTACCTATTGTAATATAATGTCATTATAAAGTTTCATGTTTCGAGCACTATTTATTTAAGGCAAGGCAGTGAATTCGTTTTTCCAATAACTCTTTAATAATGACATTCACAAGCAATTGCGGATATTTTTGGTAATTTTCTTGCCAATTCTACCAAAGACTGTTACAATTACTATACTGTACCTAATATGAAGAATACTCATTTAGGATTCATTATTTTAAATGGAAGACGCTTGCACAATCGAGTTTGATGAGAAAAACAAGTAGAATGAGACCCAAATTTGCTAATCAACCCCACAGTAACAGTTTATTACTGTCTTGTATATAGTCATTTGTCGTATTATGTAAGTCTTAAAGAAAATTTCAACATGTTAGTAGATTCTTATTCAAACAATTATTGAACTAGAAACGGTTCGTTCTCAAAAGAAAAACCGCATGAAGTGAAATCACGTGAATATTGAGTGACCTAGGCAAGTGATAAGGCTCGTATTCTGTTCCCCTACTGCAAACTTTTCGATGCAAGTCGTCCAATACGCAGCCGACTTAGAATAGATCCATGCGTGATGTTTGTTTACATGCGGCTTTTCTTGGGACCGATCAGACTATAGAAAGGCTAATTTCTCAAGTATACCGCCTAATTTTAAGAATGTTAAATATTTCAAGGCATCAAACTGTAGGTGTTTTTTGTTTGTGTTTTGTTTTAGAACTTATACGCTCACTTTCTTCCATTTTCCTTCATCGACTGCTTCTTTTTCCATCAATCTTCCCATATTCCATATTATCCAACTTAATTTCAAATCCTGGTTCGTTTCACGCTCATCATCCATACTTATCCCACATCTCATTTTTATGCTTAAAATTCCATCACACCAGCAAGCACATACTGGGTATATTCCTTCCAATGTAGCAAGAATAGGTCCTTTTGGAATGCGATCCTTCATTTTTTCCTTATTCATATAATTAAACTCCAACTAGTGTTATCTCAAACATCGGGGACGTTGTAGCGACCAAACAATATTAATAGACCTTGTATAGGTTTTCACGTGACAAATAATAGTATCGCGTGCTCATAAGTTTCGTTAAAGTGCAAAATATTTAACGAATGACATTTTTATTTTTTCGATCGTAATAGCGGGTAGAACTTTTTCGTTACAATTTAATTTGATGTTTCTCAAACTTCGCGCTCCTATTAAACCAAATTACCCTTTTCGTACATGACCATTGGAATATTACAAAGGCTTTTCCATAATTTTCACCTCCAAAAAAGCATAGATATTTTTTAGATGCTCCATACAATTATCATTCCTATTTTTGAACATTAACAACGAACGACAAAGTTTTATTAAAACGCAGTGTTTTATACTTCACAATTTTGGGATCATTTTTTCCTCCGATTGTACCTTTGAACAAGCATAGATCAAGCGATGAAGGTTATCATTCGTTCCGAATGCAATCTCACTTTACGGTATGGGAATGCAGTGGGAACCTCATAGTTTAAAGACCTAAAAGATCTATTGTACCCCCTCACTTCTACTTAGTTTCTGAGGAGAGTCTAATCCTTTGTCTTCTGTATCCTTTATCAATATTGAACATTCCTATCCCAGTTCTTTCTATTGCTTTTGAGCCGTCTGTATACCATTGAATGGCATTCTTCCCAAGTCTTGTAATGGTATTTGGATCCCATTCATTCTTGTTGCTTAATTCCGTATCGAATTTTTTTGAAAAGTTATACTTTTTCATCATACCGTCTTGTGGCACGTCCCAGGCTGTCTGATTTTTAAGAAGTGAGGAGGTGGTTTTTTTTCAATGATTCCCTCTCTACTTAGTCTGTATCTTGTTCTTTCTGTAACGCTTTCCACCACCATATGTAGAGTGGTGAGTTTGAGAATAGATTCTATGGCTGCCGTTGGGTATGTTCTCATTGCTCCTGTAATGCATATACAGTCTAGTCTTTGGATTTTAAAGAGGTTTTCTCTCGTCGCCAATAGGCTAGTTCCACTACGCAATGGCTCCATAAGTAATGATTGGTCTCACTATGGCAGTTTCCATCCAGCTTAGGATTTTTGGGTTACAAACCATTAGAGCCATTTTTGCCTTGTATATAATCTCCTTTTCGTGTTTGTTCCACAGGAGTTTACTGTATAGAGTAAAACCTAGATACTTGACTTCTTGTCTCCATTTAATCTCCTTCCCATCAAGTTTTATGGTTTTGAGGTTGTGTTTTCTTTTCTTAGTAGTGGGGACCTTATAGTTTAATGTGAATTTGCCAAACTGTAAACGATTTCTTAATCCCGCACTTCAAGAAAAACTGCTCACCTTTCTTTTTTTGAAGCCATTACAAAACTTATAATGCATCTTCCAGTTTCTACTTATTTTTATTCATAGTTATCTTACTTTCAAATTCGATAAGACGTTTCTCCTCATTGCCTCTCTACTCCCATTTCTTCCAAGTTCCATTAATCGTTTTTTTTTCTGTTTCAATATAAATCTTAACCCATTTCTTCCACATCCAATCAATTCTTTCCGTTTATATTTGATAAATTCATTATTATTATCATTATTTTTTGAGTTTTGGTATAAATCTATTTTTGATATTGTTGAATACCATAGTGAATTTAATATTTAAAA
Source organism: Galerucella tenella (assembly GCA_910591685.1). Lineage (NCBI taxonomy): Eukaryota > Metazoa > Arthropoda > Insecta > Coleoptera > Chrysomelidae > Galerucella > Galerucella tenella. The sequence goes on from CAJUYH010000026.1 coordinate 57,745, forward strand.
CTTTGGTATATACTCGAGGTAATATAATATTTCGTAATATACTGAAAATCATATTAATAGTATTCCTTTCTGTTATGTACGTCAATTCATGTTTGCATCCATATTAAAATAGATATGCAGATAGATAGATAGATACTACTGCCGATATTGAAGTGCTTTTATATAATTCCATGAGCTCCACATTTGTTCTCCTGATCCAGATATCTTCTGGGAATTCCTCTCTCCCATATATCTAGCAATTTCTCTTCTTTTATATTCATGATCCTCAGCTCTGCTCCATATAAGACTGTCGGTCTTATGATCTCTTAATAGATTTTGTTTTTGTTTTTCTTGATACCGTCTTCGATTTAAATGTCTTCAATAGTACTCCTGTTTCCTTTCGTTATTCATCTGACTTATCATTTCTGTTATTGATATTAATTCCTAGGTTTGTATTCTCAATAGTGTACTCTGGCTGACTTAGAAGAAAAATTTACAAATAATGACATCCGAAACTTCTAGCAAGAAGTCAAGAAAGAGAACAAAGGATATAAACAAAAGATCACATTTTGTAGAGACAATAATGGTCTACTAATAGGAAACGAGAAGGAAATAGGGAATCGGTGGAAACAATATTTCGAAAGTACCTTCAACAATGAGGAAGTACAAATTGTGGAAGATGAACATACTGTTATACCGAGCAGGGAAGAAGTAAGACAAATAAATAAAAGAATTACAAAATGATGAAAGTGGTGGTAGAAATGGAATAATTGCAGAGCTAATAAAAGAAGGGGGCGAATCACTTGAGGAACAAATTTATCAATTAATAGCGCAGATTTGGCAAAAAGAAGTGTTACCTAAACAATGGACAGAAGCAGTTATCTTACCAATTTTAAAAGAAGGAGACCCAAAGACCCTGTCTGCAAAAACTACGAAGGAATTTCTCTGCTTGATGTTGTATATAAAATATTTGCAAGAAATATTGAAAACAGTCTTGATAACTACGAAGAAAGGCAACTTGGGGATTACCAGTGCGGATTTCGAAGAGAAAGGTCAACCAATGATCAAGTATTCACGCTAAAACAAATACTGTATGATAGCTTTGAACACAATCTAGCAGCCCATGTCGTTTTTATAGACTTTATGAGAGCATATGATATGCTGAACAGAAATGAATTATAGGAAAGTATGGGAAAATGATAAGGTCAACAAAATTAACACTAACAGAGACAACAAACACTGTTTCCACAAACTGTCATCAAACAGATAGCTTCATGACAAAATCGGAGTACGCCAGGGAGACCCAATATCGACAACTTTATTCAACTTCACACTAGAAAACATATCAAGAGAGAGCAATATTCACAAAAAAGGAACAATATAAAGTCACAAACATCAATGTCTAGCATATGCTGACGACTTGGTGATGATAACAAGGTCTAGGAAGGAACTTATCGAAGTTTTAAAACGTCTGGAAAATAGTGCGACAAAAAAAGTTCTCCAGTTAAATGAATATAATACATGATAATGAGAACAGGTGATGAGCCACTGGATAGAGAACTGACTTGTCAGAGTATTTTAGAATATCACAATTCACGAGTCTTTTTCTCAACACATTATTAGAAAACTGTCATGTTTATGAGGGAAAATATGCTCTATTTTCATTGGAAACGTGAAGTTTCCCAAAGTTCTGTCAATTTTAAAACCAATACTCAACATAAAAGGAATACATTATATATTATTAAAAATACGCTCATAAAGCCGCAAATGGTTCACTGTATATAGTGAAATAACTAAAGAGAACTGCATAAATCAACTGTCTTGATGTTGTTAATTTCATGTCTCCGTGTGAGAGTAAGTTGAGCGAGCTCAATATAATATAGTATTATAGGTATAGGTAACATCATCCTGTCACTGTCTAGTAATTACACTTTACAACGAAATTAATGTCACGAACGTATTAACGTTAAATTTCCAGATAGCACGTGCTACAACTTTAAAAATATGTGATAAGAGCACGTCAATAATTAATTACTGTTGACATAAAGTTTGAAAAAAAATTGTGTAGATTGATCTAAGATTAGAATCTTTAATATGTCTGTTTATGATTGTTTGAAAATATTTTTAGCTTATGATTATTTTTTGACATTTCTAGAAGCCAAAAATACTTGCAATTTGAATGATGTACAATCAACATAATTATTGAACTGGGAGTATTTCATTATCATCATGTCCCTTAAACTCGAGAGCTCTATCAATGCAACCATAATCTTTTATCTGTCCTGGCTTCTTTGTTATAGTTTTCCATTTTCTTTAGTCTCTGCATTTTGTTTTCCAGTCTCTGATTCTTCCATATATTCCACAATCTGCTTCGTGGTCTTCCTCCTGTTTTCGTCTTTAATGGAACCAATGTGGTTATTCTCTTAAATATTTTTGTTGGTGTCCCATCTATTCCAGCCTCCTTGCTTTTATATATCGGGCTATATTTTTCCCACCTCTTTCTTATTCTATTTCTGTTACTTTATAATCTTCTTTCTCCATCTCTTGTTATGCCTGATTCCAGTATAGTTCTCAATATTTTCCTTCTAATATTTTCAGATCTTCCTCCTTGTTCGTTGGTGTGTATAGTCATTACTGTTGCTTTTTCTAGTCTTAACCCGTTTTGGTTGCCTCCCACGATACACTTACTCACGGTATGCTGATTTTTACTTCAAATTGCGTCGGAGCCGCGCAGTTACGTCACGCGGGAACTAGAACCAGTCTTTCGATTTATTGTGTTTTCATGCAATACAAGGTGTTGTTAGCTTCAATTTCAATTTTACTTGAGTTGATTCGTTTATTTGGAATTTTGTTACCCATTAATTTACTGTTATAAGTGTTATTTAATACTGTTTTATAATATGAGGCTATTTTCGTTTTGTAACGATTAAGGGAAATTAATAGGAAAATCAGTTTTCAAAACTGCCCGAAAAAACTGGACAAGAATATGTCAAAATTAACAATTTTCAATAAATTATTCTGAATATAAGCTTTTTCTACTCCTATACTATGAATTATTAATTAAATATCAATTCTCAGTATCATAATGATACTCATTATTACACTGGTTTTCATTATGAAACTGAAAAATTGACCAATAGAAATCTAGATTTTTAAATAACCAAGTAGGCAGACCCAATATTTTCTGTTGAATGTCGAGAACAGACCAAAATAAATGTCGAGCACCAGACTAAAAATACTCAATGACCAAGGTAAATACATATTTGCACTTATTAATTTTTGTTCACAATAATTTATTACTAATTTTGTATAACAGTAACATACCTATATACGTTTCATATTAGTTTAATGTGGTCCCGTAGGATGATTCGAGACCTGGTTTGTGCATTTTTTTATATTTTTTTCAAATAAATTTCTTTTTCGTAGAAAAAATAATGTGTGCAAGTTTTATGTACTGGTTTTTAATACACTCGCATTAACCATACGAAACTTGCCTTTGGCTCGTCTCGTATCCCAGTGACACCTTTGTTAAGGAGTCTTGGATAATGAATAAAATATAATGGTGGAAATATGAAATATAAAATATTTATAATATAATGGTGTGTTTTAATTTTGCCCACCCATAAATATTTCTGTTTCAAATCTTTTTAAAATGTAAAAAATATATATCACCTACATATTTCTACACGCTTTGTACATTGTTAACTCCCAGCATCATTGTACTTACCAAAAAGCTAAGTTACTGACAATAAACTAATATTTCATATTATCATCTGAAAAATCATGTCGCATTTAAATAATCAATCATAAAGTGGAAATATGCATGAAAATTAAACACAGAGTATTTCCCATATATTTAGCATTGTACATCACCGATTGAGATTCCCACATGACGTCACACGCTGTCGGCTACATGCGCAGGAACATACCGTGAGTAAGTGTATCGTGGTTGCCTCCTATTATTTTTTTTTGTACTTTTAGTTTTTCATTTTCTTTGTTTGCAAGTTTTTGTAGGTAGCATTGAGTGGGGTTACAAAAGATTTTTTAAGACCCCCTTATTTCATTTTTGGTGGATGAGTGTTATTATTCCAGTGCTCCACTTGTTTTCACGCTCAAATTTGTTGTATTAGTTTGGATATTGTCTTCTAAAGCGCTTCCCCGCCATACTTCAACATCTCTGCTGCTATTTTTGTCTTTTCCTTTAACATTTTTTTTTATTTTTGTCTCTGCCTCTTTTTCAAAGGACCAGATTAACGTGATTTCGTTTTCTGTATCTGCCACTAAGTGACATGCCTCCCTGGAGTCCTCAACACCATCTTCATGAGGTATTCTGCATTTACATGTACTTGTATTGGCACGAGAATAATTCCGCGTTTACCATTTGTTTAAGTTTTAACTTAAAAACGTTGATGGAAATTGATTGAATATTATCGTGTTAATGGTTAAATTTTAGTTAAAATATCTTACAAAGGATTTTCCTCATCCTAAACATCTCCTTGAGTTAATTAAATACTAATGTAGTTCAAACAGGGACAACAAATCTCCTTAATTTCTATGTTAACAGACAGTTTATGCTATTAAATTCTGTTATAATTCGGTATGAAGATAGGCGTTTGCAAATTACTAAAATGATATATTTGGTTAATTTTGGACATAACATGTTACAATAAGTGTATCTTTCAGTTGACAGTAAATTCCATATTAAATCTGAGATGATATATGCCAGCTATTTCAAATAATAGCTAGCTGACTTTATTCTTATTTAACGGGAAATTTTTATTTAATGTATTTATTATAATAAAAGTAGGATTTAGGGTGAATTAACTTTGTATAAAAAAATAGTCGATAACATACAATTATTCTGAAGAAATACTTCCTGCTATAATTCTTGCAATATCATGAAACGATAATAATTTATATCAGACATATCAAGGGACATTGAAGACAGCAATTCTTATTGGACATAATTATAGCTTGAGGATAATATTCCCATTTATCTTTTTCCCTTTGACAGGGTTTTTGTACCGGGTGAACCAATGATAAATAAACGTTTTCTTTATTTAGAGATAATACGTTGCATGCTACTTTTGGAATGAAATCGAAGGAAAAAGGAGGTGCGATTGAAATAGGGACTTTGCATTTTAAATTATTTGGAAAGATTTCACAGGATGAACCTGAACCAGTCAATGTTATTTTTTATTCCGATAACTGCTGTGGGCAGCAGAAAAATATATACCTCTTAACAGCCTATGCATATGCAACACAAAAATTTAACATCGCAAGTATCACCCACAAATTTTTGATTAGAGGCCACTCTCAAAATGAGGGTGATAGCGTACATAGCGTCATTGAAAAGCAAGTGAAGCGTTTCGTCAAATCTGGACCTATCTATGTCCCGCATCAATATGCCACCTTAATTCAGATAGCCAAAAAGACCGGGCATCCTTATAAAGTTATTGACATGACCCACGACAAATTTGTTGATCTTAAACTACTTCAAGAACAGTGGAGTAGTAATTTTAATGTGGACGAGGAAAGAAACCAAGTGGAATGGCATGATATTGAGGTGCTTCGTGTTGAAAAAGAACACCCCGTCACCTTTTTCTATAACAATTATTATGAATATGAAAATTACCTTGAAGATTCTTTGCGTAATTTGCGACGGTCTGGAAACCAATCGGTATGATTTTCTATTGGTTTGGCACCAGCATACACAAGCAAGACACTTTTAACTCAAAATAAAAAAGCAGATGTAAAAGAATTGGTTGATAAGAATATAATTATTCAGAGGACTTATTATGAATCGTCCTATCGAGATTCAATTGACTAGTTCAAACCGTAAGCATTAATAATTTTGTGATTTTCACATTGATAAATAAAAATAATAAGCAAAAATTATGTATCTAATACATCTGACGTTATAGATAAACTATTTGTATATTCCTCGGTGGTCGAGTAGTGAGCAAACCAGACTCTCACACGGTAGACCCGGGCTCAATTCCCAGTGAAGTTTTTTTTCATTGTAAATTTCATTTTTAAATGATTATCTTGCTTGATATTAATGACGACAACGGATAGACGTTTGAAATATTTAGCAGACTATTCATTATTATAGATGATGGTACGGTATATTTAAAAAGGGAAACCGTAGCATTATACAAATTGGACATTCAAGAACTGTACGTTCACCACAAAAAAATTAGTGGAAACATAAAATTGAATTGTTAAATTTCCAATTTGAAGTTATATTACAGTTTAATAGAAATTTTTGATTTTCTAGATTTTTTCTTAAGTGGGTCGTAGAAAAAATATGCTGTTCGACTCGTGTGGATTGTCCATATCGCACTTGAACGATTGAGCACTCCGCCTACGGCGTCGTGCTAAAAACTTCGTCCTCGTGCAATATGGCTATCATATCCACACTAGTTGCACAAACTACTATTTCTATCAAAATATGCCCTTTTACATTTAAAAACAACCTGCCAAATGTCAAATCAATTTATCCATCCATTTTAAAGTTATCGAATTAAGACATTCAAGTTTTCAAAATTTCAAAACCCTGTATTTCGAAAAGTAAATGTGCTAGACCCCTTAATCCTCATATCATTTTGTCAAATTTTATGAGAGGAATCTACATGCAAACGTTGTAATTACCCTTAACGTTCGAGATGCTTACACCATTTTTTGCGCGATCGTATTGAAATAAATTCCGAATAAAATAATTTGAATTTCTTCGAGATGAACGAAATGTCAAAAGTGACATTTATACTTCTCGATCAGTTTAAAATTTATTTTGCATTTTGGTGAAATTGTTTTTATGCTATTTATTACTTTTCGACGTCTGAACGGTAAGTAAATCACTTACCGACGTATTAAACAAAAAAGATCAATCGCGCAAAAAAAATTATGGAAATAATAGTAAAAATGTATCCGAACAAGTTCAAGTAGCACTGCGAATACCAGCTTTGCATGGAATTTTAATATAGCATCGGTGGTTCAGTGGTAGAATGCTCGCCTTCCACGCGGGCGGCCCGGGTTCGATTCGCGGCCGAATCATATGAATCGCTGCTTCGTAAACGAGAGAGAGACTCAGGAGAGAGCACACGCACGCAAGCTAGGCACATAGCGGAGCAACGTATTATAACGTAACGCAACGGTCAGATATTTTTCGTCGCGATCCCCGGTCGCTCAAACATAACCTGACGTAAAGAACTAAAGTAAAAAAAATATAAACATCAAACAGCGCTCCTCTCCGAATTTCAGGTGTGACGTCATCGCATATAAAATCTCTCCAGAGAGCGTATACCGCGCCGATCGGTCTTCGGTTATAGCTAGCAACAGTATTTTCCTTGCTTATGCTTATTATTATACGTTTTAGCAAACTCTAAACAGTATTGTGTTTGTGAAATAAAAACGTTTAGAAATAATTCAAACTATTCGACACAATGGACCAGAAACAGAGTAAAAAAAGCTATAGATAAATATTGTGCGGTTCCAGAGTGTGAAACTACTACGATTTAAATATCTAACAAAACAATCATTCCTATTAATGAGGATGCAAAAAAAGCGGAAGCAATGGCAGAAGAGCATAAAAAGACTCAAATATTTTTATCCTTAGTACTTTCTGTTTTACGACAGTTAAAAATGATTTAAAAATTCTAGTGAACGAGCCCATTCATCTTTCGAGTCGAAAATATATCAGGTTTATACCACATGAGATTTTTGTCAAAAACTACATACTCTATGGCTTTCTCTATGAGTGAAAAATGCGATTAAGATTAACCATTAAGACACTATTTGAAGGTGAATGATTTTATTCAAAAACTAAGTAGATTTTTGGTTCCAGAACATAGTACACCATTACACGATGTTTCAACATGTAATAAAAAGAATAAGCAACAAAAAAAATGCTGCTTCAAGCAAATATCGAGAGAAAGAATGATTTATTCCTAAATATGGTAACATATTATCTCGTCTTGACTTCATTTTGAATATTTCCGAAATAAAATGCGAGGCTCAGGTGTAGAATCTCTTTGATCTTGTGCATTGCTCTACTACCACAAACAACTTTCGGTGATTTGTTCCTTGCGATTTGATGTTCGCTTTGAGTATAATCTGCGGCAGCTGTTGCCATCCGAAACGAGAAAAACGAACTTACTTGAATAGATTTTCTGAACGTAGATTGTCATGATGAAAAATAAACTTAGTTTTATGACTACAAAATCTTAATATTCTTCTTGCGAAGTAAATGTTTGTTAAAATTGTTTATCTAGATTCAATATTTTTATATTCAATTTAAAAAGTTTAATTTATCAAAATATGGGGACGGTCAAACGTTCAAGAACGCTCCAATCACATAAAATCAGTATTTAAATCATCTTTATGATAGTTAAACAAATTTAAAAGTGTATTTTACAAATAAAATATAATAAATATCACTTAATTTCTAAGGATGTCGAAAAAATTTGACAAAAATATCAAAAATAATACTATTACAAGTGAAAAATCTCAAGATATTCTACTAGTTAGTTAGTGATAAATTTTGTTAGGAAATCCACATGAATTGAATAGATGAGGCTTCTACTTATTGTAGATCCATACTAAATGATGAAATGAAACAATTTGATTTGTTAAAATTCACATTATATTAAAATTAAAGTTGTGTTTGAGAAAGCTCTGTGTTAACGAAACGCGTCACAACTTTAATTTTAATATAATGTAGATTTTAACAAATCAAATTTTCTCATTTCATTTGAAAACTCTACATATTTTCAATTGTGGTTTCATAATAGTATATTGAAGTATAAGTATAAGATTTTTCGAGCACGACGGCTCGAGTGCTCGAAATAGAGCAAGTATTTTAAAGACCAGTTATCCACGAATACTTTACGCTATTTTTTTAATTGGTGCACTTTGAAATTATAAATACTGGTCTATAACTACAAGAAATGGAAGTCATAGATGGAAATGAGAACTAAATGTCAAATAGTTGGATTCGTGATGTATACCTTGCGTTGTCATGGAAATGAGGAAAACATAAACTAATTTTTATTTTGATGGAAGTTCAACCTTATTGAGTTCTGTGAATGTCAATAGTATCAATTTAAATACCATTTCCTAAGATTTGGAAAATCGAAATATTAATATTTCAAACAATACCAACGGCACTTTCCATTTCAATTTATAAACTTGACATTGTTAAATATTGTTCGAATAAAAGTTTTGACGTTACAAACTACTCCTGTCAGATCAATAATAAAAAAATTGTCATTTAGACATGATTTATACCATAGATTTAGACTTCGTTTCTCGAGTTGTTGATGTTGCCACGTTAACTTTAAAACACGCGCGTGTTTTGAAGTTCGATTTAAACACGCTGAGGCGTGCTTTAAATAGGTAAAATGGTTCACCAATAAAAAAAAATTATATTTAGGCATATAACTTTATTTTTTAATAGTATATTATGCAACGATCATGTAATTATGGTTATTAATACACAAGCATTACATGAAAGTTGCATACACTATTTTTTCTACGAGCGAGAAATTTGATGTGAAAAAAATATTTAAAAAATGCCCAACCGGGTCTCGAACCCGCATGTACTGATAGAAAACAACATTATGCGGCGCCCTTGCTCACTAAGCTACGGGTCCAGATTACTAGACTAATTGCATAAAGCATAGGTATGTTACTGTTATCCAAAATTAGTAATAAATTATTGTAAACAAGAACATTTTGGCGCGATCGATCTTTTTTGTTTATTTACAGCATCGGTTGTCAGGACGGTAGGTTGTGTTTACTGGTTTCTAAGTCTAACACGTCGGTAAGTGATTTACTTACCGTTCAGACGTCGAAAAGTGAATTACTTACCGACGTCTTAGCCCTACATACATTTGAGTGGTCCTAAATAATAGTTTTACTTCATTCATCACACAAAAGGAACAAAAAAAATAAGAAGATTCATATTTTTTAATGAAGTGAACCGAACAGAACAATATAAAAAATAATAAATAGCATGAAAACAATTTCAACAAAATGCAAATTATATTTTAAGTATATATGTCGTTTTTGACAAGAGGTTTAAGTGATTTCATTTACAACTATACCTATATGTAATGTCATCATTACTGACGTTTAAAAAGTCTCAAACTGACATATTACCTACTTTCACTTTCACTTTCCACCCGTGAGAGGATTTTTTTCTGTTTATTTTGAGAGAAGATGTCTTTTTTAAGTGTTTTAAATAAAAATTTCATTTACCTATTTGATTTTATTGAGACTTATAAGCACACTTGACAACATTAGCACTTCTTAAGTTCTTTAGGATTAGTAAACACAATTAAATTACACGGTCCGGACACTGACAAGAGCTGACAAATTTGAAGTGTTTATGAAACACCCGCCTACTCACTATTGGTAAAATAAGTTATTTGTTGTTAGTTGTCATCATCATTCTATGGTTGTCTTTGTAATTTTATTGTTGACGTTTGAGAAAAAATAATGAAAAATTTGCTTTTTTCCGAACTTTTGTTTAGAAGATTATAGTTGTGAATAAAATAGCGTACAAACCTAGGTGGAAAGTTACATCACTGTCTCGAGATATTAGTTCACTGAGGCGCGTAGCACCGAACTCTCTCGACAGTAATGTAACACTTCCCACCTCGGTATGTAATAAAGTATTATTCGAAATTTATTTCAATACGATCGCGCAAAAAATGGTATAAGCATCTCGAACGTTAAGGGTAATACCGGTCTCCAGCAAAATTGCTGTCGACCGGTAAACAACCCTTACCGTTCTTAATACTTAATATACTATAAATATGTATTTACCTTGGTCATTAGGTTTTTTTGGTCTGGTGCTTGACATTTCTTTTAAAAACTAACGCAAAAGATTCAAACAATCACGAATCTCTTAGAAACTGTCAAACATTCTACAGAAAATATTGGGTCTGCCTACTTGGTCATTGAAAAATCTAGATTTCTATTGGTCAATTTTTCAGTTTGATAATGAAATCCAGTGTTAATAGTTAGTATCATTATGAAACTGAAAATTGGCATCTAAAACTTATAGTATAGAAGTAGAAAAAAATTATTTCATTGTACTTACATACAGGTAATGATAATCACTTATTTGTTCAACTATTAACTTGAAGTTCAATTAAAATAAAAAACTACCCACAAATAGCTCAAAAGCACCAATTTCTACGTTTCAAGGTAACGACATCAAATAATTAGCACTTCAACAACAAAAACTGTGTGGAGTTTCAAAAAAACTGGTTCAAATCCGAGAGAACGAGATGAAATCCAAAGTTTGTAACGAGTTGAAGATGTTCTGCTGTAGTCCGACGACTTATCTAAAAGCTGTCGATTTTCTCTTTATCAACTTCATAAATGGTTATTATTAATACTTATTGCCAAGATGGGAGAGACACGATTCGGGTAATTTTTGTTGGATTCAGCGAGTTAAAGTTTGCTTCAACAGATAAAGTATTAACCAAGTTTTCCGGAAAGTTTACTGTATTGAATTGGCCTGAAAAAAGGATTATTTTCGGAAGTTTTGTCATAGCAGTAACGTACGAAATTGAAACGCTCAAGTGGGTTGGTATCTATATTTCAAGAATAAAATATAAAAGCACACAAAGTATGCTTAAAATTTTTGAAAAAGTTACAAACGAAGCGATGAGCCAATTATAGTGAAATAGTATATTTCATTGAGAGTCTGTAAAAATCCCTTTTATCACGTGTAATGAACGATACTTCTTATTACTTCTTATTATAACACAAAAATCCGACACCTATATGGTATAAGGCTACAATGATTATATACAGTGTGGAAACCACTTATGGAATAAAATTGTTTATGTCATTATTTTAGAAAATTATGAGAAATGCCGAGACACATCAACTTTTGAATTGAGTTGTGCGTTATGTGAACATAAATTTAAATGTACAAGGTGATTCACGCAAGTATGCCATAGTTGGTGTTGTTTTTTTAATGAAACACCCTGTATATTTGCATATTTTTGAAATCCTCCTCATGAACTGACTCCAACAAACTATAAATAATGTATTATGAATTATACAGGGTGGAATTTTAAAATTAATAATTTATTACACTTGAAATATTTTAAATTAGCTACATATGGATTTATCAAAAATCTGAGCTAACTAATTATTAGACGTATTTGTATATTAAACAAAACCTGCTACGCCCATGGATGTTATCATAAATATCTAAAAATTGCCTAAAAACGCCAATAATTAGACAAAATCGGTGAATAATGTGGATTGTTTTCAATTGGTAAATAATGTGGATTGTTTTCTATTCTGTCAGTTGTTGATGTGTTGACAGTTTATACTGAAAAAGTAAAATCTTTGTGGAACACTCTTTCCTTGTCGACATAACAATGGAATATTTAACTGAGACTCACCGAATTGAGATTTTAATGATGATCGGGTACGGGGATAACTGCAGAAGTCAAGTTAAAATGGCAAACTTATTTAATCACAGGTATCCCGATTTGCCTAATATTTCACAAAGTACTGTGTCTAAAATTCATGCACAATTCAGAGAACTTGGACATGTGAAACCATTGAAAAGAAAACCACACTTCGTTGAAGATGATGTGAAAGTGGATATTTTGAAGTGTCGAAGAGAATCCAATTCAAGTACACGTCAAATTGCCCGTGAAAATAATGTTAGTCATACAACTGTTCTAAGATGTCTTCATAAAGAAAAACTACATCCCTACAAATTAACTTTTGTGCAGGAGTTGACAGAAAACGATCCAGCTCGTAGAATGGATTTCTGCGAAAGATTGATGAATAAGCTGAACAGAAATGAGATAGTTCTTGGTACCGTTCTTTTTTCTGACGAATTAACATTCACATTGAATGTAGAGGTAAACCGACAGAACTGTAGATATTGGTCAGCAGAGAATCCTAATTGGAAGCTTGAGACACATACTCAGTACCCTCAAAAGGTGAACGTTTGGGCCGGTATCATAGGCGACCATATTATTGGTCCTATATTCATAGATGGAAATTTGACAGCTGAAAAATATTTAAATATGCTTAGAAATGAAGTTATTCCTGCGTTGGCAAACTTATATCCCAACGCAATAGAGCCTAGCTTACCGAATGGAAATGTTTGGTTCCAGCAAGACGGGGCAACACCCCATTATGCTTTAATGGTAAGAACTTATTTAGATGAAATCTTCCCCAATAAATGGATTGGACGAAGAGGTACTATTGAGTGGCCAGCTAGATCGCCAGATCTTATGCCGTTAGATTTTTTTCTGTGAAGTTATCTCAAGAACAAAGTATATGCAATGTCAATGCCAAATATTTTAATTTGTGTTTTAAATTTGGCTAGTAGTGGGAAAAATTGTACATACATCACGGTGATGAAGACATTTATGAGCCTCGCACGTTAGTCCACTCTAGGCAAAGACACTCGCGAATTAATTTTGGAGCTCGGTCAATAATAATAGTCTTCACCACAATGGTGTATAATACACTATTATAGTTTGTTCAGCAATCCTTTGCCGTTACGTCATACATTGTCCAGCTTGCTCTCTTTCATGAAATGGATGAGACGGAATTATGACGTCATTAACGTATTTCTTATCTAAGGTGGACCTAAATTTCATCTGTTACTTTTGACAGTTCAGTTGTCATATTTTGAAAACAATTCTTAGCATATGTCATTGATTATAATTTTGAGGTTTAGTGTGAAATAACATTCAAGTAATATAAGACATAAGTAAAACAGCAGAATACGTCACCCATTTGGCCGGATGCTGCAAAGCAAAAGGCCAAGAATCAGAGGAAGGAAGAAGACGTCACCCATTATGACGTAACGGCAAAGGATGGCTGAACAAACTCTATCAATAAAAATTTTATGTAGTGCTGACTTATAAGCTGATTTTGATATTGTAGGCCAAGCAATAGATTTCTTACAAAAATCCTTGTGGAAAACGGATGGTGCAACCATATAAAAGACATTTGAAATGACTATGATTCCAATAAATAAAAGAAACTTAGTATTTGCTGGAAATTGCAAGTGAAACTACATATTTTATAAATTCGAACAAATTAATTTTTCTCTATAAAAGGTATTACGTAGACTGGAATCGAGAAAAGCAAATCCAGAGGGAGAAAGGAACATCAAGATCGTACAACTCCCTTCGTTTGGCGTAAAGCGGTAGCGGTAGCAAGGACAATACCCGAAATTTGTATTATATGTTTCTCTGGGGATTCTCTTAGTAAATTTATCCGTCAGGAGATGATGGATTCCCGGAAGTTGGCCATTAAATCATGGAGACATGCAACGTTTGTTACTTCGCTAAGACACTACTCGCTATATAATATGCAATATATTCAATTATTACATTACAGGAGACATTATTTTAACATGAAGTTTCTGACATATAATAGAGATATGTGTGTGTTTGCTTCAAATTATTCGTGGAATATATCGGTGTGTCGCTTTTATAAAACTGGAAGAACCACCTGTCAAATTTTCGTATTAATTATTTAAATACAAAGTTTCGGAATAAATCGTAATATTACTTTCAAAATTTTATACGCTTCTAACGGAGTTTGAACTAATCCTGTAAATTATTAATACACTTTGAAAGTGGAGAATATAATATGGAAAAGGGAAAATGTGCTAACGAAAATCTCAAACTTGTGAGTATTTATGGGGTGCTATTTATTTATATTTTATTAATGAAGAGGAAAATAGATTTTCATCGTATTTAGATGTTCAAGGAATGTTAAAACGAGAATCAATAAAATGAATCAGACATTGAATAGTTGTGGCTTTTAGTTGATGTAGATCCATAGTAAATTATGAAATCAAACAATTTTATTTTGTTAAATCTACATTAAATTTGATATAATGTAGATTTAACAAAATAAAATTGTTTGATTTCATAATTTAAAATGAATCAGGGTTATTTTTACTTTATAGAAGATAGAAGAGAGGAGAATATACCGTAATATCTGAATTGCTTGTAATAAAATGTGAAAGTTAACGAATTGCGCACGCGCATGCTTACAGCTGCTTGACAATGCACCGGAGAGGAGAATGGACGGTGATCGACTCTGCTAAGCCTAACTAGCGTAGTCCTCTTACCGGCCAAAATGTTCACTGGAATAAGTGTCCGGTGTATCGCCAGCCATTCGCCAGCGACCGACTATGAATATCTACGACTACGGTTAATGAATAAGTAATAATCACACCGAGATAAAGATTTATTTGTAACAATCAAGATCTTATTATGTCCAATAATTATGATTTTCCATATGGCCTAACTAATAAATAATTTGTCGTTAAGAAAGGATTTTTTTCAAGTAAAGTAATATTGCTGATGAATAAAAACATATTCATTGTCATCAATAAAATGAGCTACCTATCGAAAATTACATTTATTCTTGTGAAAATGTATCATCTTTGTCTCAAACAACAATTATTGAGGTATAATGACAAAATAGTTATATTAATCTTTGAAAGCATTTTAATTGAATAAAGTAGTTTTCCAATAACAAATACTTATTTTTGCAAGCTAACTATATTGTTTTATTATAAAAAAATCACTTTATGGCAAAATAACATTTCTTTATCATAAGAAAATGTATTGTATTGGTAAAATATATTTCTTTGCCATAAAAAAGTATATTGTCTGGGTTAACGATATGTTTCTAATTCGTAAAAAATGTATCTTCCCAGCATATTATATTTTTTTTGTTGGAAACAAATGTTCCTTCTTCAAGAAAACTATTAATTTTTACTAAAATTCAACATATTTATCATAACCGAACCATAATTTTCATAAACATTCTATTGCCTTATAGTGAAAAAATATATTTCCCTAAAGAACCGAATTATTTATGATTTATGATGTTTTTTTATGGAAGTTACCTACATGCACTATTCAATGCACTGAGCTTTTGAAATGTTTCTAAATATTTAGAAATATATTAAAAGTTCACGGTGTATTAAGCAGTATGGGGAACTTCCACACGGTTCTCTAAATAATTAGGTTACTTAGGAAAATATATTTTTCACAAATATTTGTCTAAGCCGTTTCCAGACTATGTCGAACAACATAGTTGACTTTCGTTTTGTATGTGTGGTCTAGTCGATCGAAATGGTCGATGGTTAGTCTGGATACGGATTAAAATTACATTATTTTTATGACAAACATGTTTAAATCTAATAAAAATGAATACTATTTATGCATAAAGCTGTTTAGTGGGAAAGCAGGATAGGATTAAAAAACTTGCTGATGAATATTTTGATCTATTGAAAAGAAAACTATACATTTTTGAAATAGATGCAATACATTTATAAAAAGAAAACCATACATTGTTAAAATTAAACATACCTACATGATCTAAAACAAACCAACAATGGTATTCACAAGATACCCTTGTCTATCCTTAAGTGTGCTCATTAATGCTTTCCCCATAGTAGTTTTTTGGAGTTCTTCGAGTAGATCTGACAGGTTTAATTGAGAAATGTGTATGTATGAGGTACATTTCGCTTGCTTGTTACTTCTACCCACAGACCACATATCTTCTACCTACTTGAATATAATTGTCATTTATTTCCTTACCTTCAAAGATATCTCACAATTCTTGTAATCGTCATGAGTTTAACAATTCATTCATTCTATAATTAATTTTTTTTGTCCAGAACTTCAACCACATACTTCACAGAAACAAAATAACTAGTAAAATTGCAAAACCTGATTTAATTTCACATGCAGACTGACGCCAAACGTGTACAGGTGGTGACCGTTACTGAATAATAGGAAAGGGTGGGGTGAGAATCCTTTGTTTCAATTGCCACATAATTTGTAGGCTAATGTGATTTCTTAAGGGTGAAGAAATATGTGATTTGTAGCAAATAAGTTTTTTTTTCTCGTAACAATAAATGTACAATTATACTGAAATACTTATTTTTTCGGTATAAAGTAGATCTTATTTGAGGCTAATAATATATGGGCTTATTTAAAAAATGTAAATTTCTGTCAAAACTTCCAAGTGATTTACTCTATGAATATTTAATTCCTTGTTTTAAAGTGATGGAATATCATTGATGACGTTAGGTTTTTTTCTGGGAAATGAAAACAATTTTTACCCAAATATCATCGTTATATTTTATAACAAAATATTACATTGTGCTTCGTGGACTTTTATAGTTTCTGAAGAACAATTGTATGAGAGTGTGTATAAAGGAGAACAAATTTTTTTACATTAAAGAAATTACACTCGAATAAATCATTTTTTCATATCAAAATTTCTCAATATTTTCACGTTAATATGGCTTCTTGATAATAAATAAGCAATGTTAGTTTCAAATGAAGGGGGGTCAAACAAATCAGTTTATTTGTCTATAAATAACTCTTTTCTCGGTGCATGTAGTAATTCCAGATTCTTGTGCATCTAGCACTTCATCGTTCCACGACATAATATTACGATGCACGATTTCTAGCGGCCATACAAGATGCGGTCTATCAGAGTAGTCGGTAGGCCATTGCGTGTATGGGAATAAAACTGTGCAGCTTTTTAACCTGTACAGGTGACCGTACGATATGTACCTGTGCGTCTGTACATAGACTTCGGTCGCCTGCGCAGGTCGCGTCAGTTGTTTGTTCACCATAATCGAACCAAAAAAGAAAATTCTGATAATTTTTGCATAAACTGTGAGAAATTGTGCCATGTTTACAGTACTGTTCACTCTTCTTTTTCACTGTTTTTGTTTCTTTTCCATTTAAAATTAATACGAGGACTATAAAAGCCTTCGCGAACAAAGGGATTGCTTCAGTACACCGGAGACACGTCCGGTTGACATGCACAGGCACAGGCAGGTCCAGTATACAGTATCCGTATATGCCTACCTTTTGTTATTTCATTGTTCAAGGGTGTTAATGTGAATAAGTTAAGAACGAGATCATAGAATTGAGTAATACATATACATATTTAGGTGTAACGTTTTCTTCCTCTGGCTTATTCAGTGAAATGTCAACTGTAACTGTAAAAAAAGGTAAACAAGCCGTTGGCGCTCTCATTCCTGTGATGTGTAAGGCAAAAATTGACATGTGGTACCCCAGAATCAAACTATTTGAATCTCTAGCGTTAAGCGTTATGTTTAACAGTGTCTCTGTTTGGGGTCCTCGTTATTTGGATGCACTAGAAAGGGTGCAAATACATTTCCTAAAACGAATTCTTTTAGTAGCGGTTAATACTTCGGATTCTGTTATTCGGATAGAAACAGGAAGAGTTAAGTTGTCGTACAATGTTTTAAAAATGACAATAAAATGGTTACTAAAGATTCTTCAAATGGAAAAATTTCGCTATCCCAGACTTTGTTTTGAGCAACAGCTACGTATTATGAATTCCGCTACCACAAAGTATAATTGGGCATCCCAAATCAAACAATTTTTTGTTGACGTTGGATCACTGCAGTTATGGAATCAATTAACTCATGGTCATCTAACAGCACAAAAAAAACTACTGTTTTCCAAATATTATACCTTCCTACACCAATCCAATATTGCTACATCGTCAGCGTACCCTTTCATGGCTCTATATAATGCTTTCACCACAACACGTGAACCAAGCAATTATTTATTGTTGAAGTCTCCAATTCAGATCACTCGTACTTTGGCTCAATTCCGTACGGTAAATCAATTTAAAATGAAGTTCACATTAAACGGCATAACCTATAGTATGGATCCCACTTTAACATGTACTGTTTGTAACCTGGACGAGAAAGAAACTATTTTTCATATTTTGTTTGGGTGTCCGATATATACAGTTATGAAACAAAACATATCCTGTCTGCAAAATTTGGAAACATTAGTAAATGCTCTACAAAATATAAACCTATCTGAGGGAAAACTATATGCTGCTACCTTTGGAATATTCTCAAATTGAGGTCATTCATACTCGATGAATAATGTATTTATTTTATTTTGTTTTTATTTTTTATTACAAACTGTCTTGTAAATTTTTTTGTATATTATCACACACTAACCCTGCTGTAAACATTGTTTTCTATAAGCAATAAAGTTATTATTATTATTATTATTAAGTTATTATTAATTATCTTCATCAATTTTAATGTAACGGATAAGTTGATTTCCTACCCAATAATAGATTCAAATGAAAAATCCTATACATGGAACGAAACTTTTCAAAAATTATTCACCCGACTGTTCAACCCGTTGATTTATCATTATATTAAATTATTTATTCGAAATTTATATAATTCGCTAAACTTTGGACATTAATTTCACTGTAATGCTGTGTCTGAGTACAAAACGAATTCGTTTAACCACTATATATACAATAAAACTGTAAATTATCGAAATAAATCTATCGACAATCATTTCCGACCAGTAAAACTATGTTAATATTAATTGGATTCGATGAATATTAGTTAATGAGCAAGTTTACGGAAAAAAATTCAATCGATAACAACTAAAAATTGTATGTACGAGTTTTGTTTAGTAGTTAACGGTACTTATTTGCATTTTTAGAAGGAAAGATGGGAAGTACCTTCCCAAACTTACCATAAAATTCGAATACAGCTTGTTGTATTTAACCCTTGAGAAATCGGGTGCTTGCAAATCACTTGAAGAGTCGGGTGGGGTCTGTGAGACCCAGTTTTTATTTCGCAGAATATATTATAAAATGATAAAATAAAACTATTTTATACGCAAAATATCTTTTTTTATTTCATTTTTAATACATCTTAGCTATTTTGAATCCAACAATAAAATAAAAAACGTTTCTTAATAAAATACGAAAAATAGGTTAACAAAAATGCACTTTTCTTACATTTAGTAGAAAAAACCCTAATCCTCACTTCAATTTTCAATGCATTCTTCGCACATCGGACGAACATGTTCTAAGCATAGCCATTTTGGACATTTGACACAAAAATATTTTATATATATATTTTATATTTATAAAAAAACAGGAAAACAAATTCACTTGTCGAAACTACAAAAGTTACTTAAATGGTCGGGTGGGGTCTGACAGACCAAACATGCAAATAACTAGCGAACTATTGGACACTAACGCACACGCCTTGGTTCACTAATACTCGACCTTCGGACGAAAAGGTACTGACAATTGCGACGCGCTCCGATATAAAACAAGAGTGGTGTACGAGAACGGAATGGCTGCTGGTCCCAAAATATTCGAGCTTCGAGCTCTTTTTTAATGTTTTTATATTTTTATGATGAGCTCTGTTAAAAATATCGCACCACTAGATATCAATCGACCTTATAAAACACGGAGATACCCACAAAAAGGTTTCCAGTATTAAAATTATCAATGTGGTTCACTTTAGATCTCTTCCTAACTATTACATTCATATTTTCCACCAAAACTAAAAAGTTGTTTGTAAAAACACTTTAAACGAACAGTTTAATTTCAAATTTTGCAGACTCTTCAAGGACGGGAGCGAATTTATTAGCTGGCGCCGTGGCTTACTTGGTTAAAGCACCTGTCTAGTAAGCAGGAGATCGCGACTTCCAATCTCCCTGCGGCTTCCTGTTTTTTTTTTTAATATTTATTATATATTATACATTATGGTCATTTTAGATTAGACAATTTCTTGTGCAATATTTAGTTCAAATTTTGGAACAATTCAAATTGTTAAGTCTTCAATTGAAAATTGTATTAAAAATTGTCTACCTTGTCTAAAAAAACTAGAACAGGTTCTATTTTCTTAACAATTTAATTTATTGTTGGTGTTTCTGTTCCACGATGCTGTTCAGCTGTTACGTTTTTCGTCTGAAAAACTATTTCATTTAGTGAATTTTTTTGGCTCATTACCTAGTCACTTCCTCCCAAATTTCTACTAAATTTCTAAACATGCCGTTTCCTTGTCGCATTAGCCACTCCGAAATAAAACATTAATTTTTATCAAATTCCCCTTCCATTTTTGTCTGTCGATGTTCGAAATTTCAATTTTCGAGTGGACTCTTTCTTTCCTCTAACTGCCACATAGAAGGCAACAGTTATTTATATTTTATTTTTAATTTTTGGTGAACAATTTTCTATTGTCTGGTTGGTAAGTTAATTATTGTATTTTCCCTAGGTTATTTTCTAGTGCTCACAGCTTATCTATATTTATTGCTTATATGCTGATTTACATTTTTTTGTGTATTTGAGGAACAAAACGAATAGAATAAAACAGATCACTGTTAAGTTGTATTTTAACAAGTTAGTTCGGGTTTTGTATGCGCTATAGCATAAGCTCCTTTTTTACCTTATCTGTTCTATTTATTCGTTCCTTCCTAATGTTTCTTTTCTAGTTCCTTATCCCTATTTTCTCTTTTTTCCGCAGCTCTGCAGCCGGGAAGCTTAAGGCAAGTTTAAGGTAAGTTCCATTCTCAAGACAAACACAAAGGCATCTTCTCCTGTCCCGTGCACGAGGTCCACAGTCTGTCGAAGAAATTACCCCCACTGCTGCCATCGCGCTAAAAGCTGCAAACATCCTCAGCCCTCTAAGATAAGTTCCTCCGTCTTATCTATAGCGTGTGTAAGATTTGGATTTGGCGTGCTAATTACAATTGGTATTCTCTTCGTTTGGTTTTTGAGATATTCAATTTATGTTGAGTTTCAAATAATTCAATAAATAATTATTATTTCACTCTTTGTACTGATTATTCAATAATCATTAAATTGGATAAACGTGTTCGGGAATAAGTAGATTTATTTTATTTATTTTTTTGTAACGTAAATTTAATTTCTTACAAGGTGTTTCCAGCCTTCCACCTTTTGTTTCTTGTTTTAATTGCTTCGTTCGATTAAAAAGCTGGTGGCGTCCAATTTAATATTAATTGCCCATCCCAGTGATAGTGTAAAAAATAGTTTAATTGGTGCCGAATACCACTCCCTGAGGTGGAGTGCTCTATCCTGGGGCAGTTTTAGGTTACATGTATTTGAGTGGTTGAAAAATATGTCTTGGAATGAACGAGAGATTGAAATGTTAATTGATGTAATCTCAAAACATGCTTGTTTGTAAAATGTGAAACACAAATATCACCATAACAAATACTTAAGAAGTTTAGTCGTATAATCTGTAGTGGCAAAGTTAGGCACCATTAGATTGTTTCATTAACCACTTATTTTGTCAAAATTTGCGCCGTCTCCTTCTCCTCTGTTTTAAAGTTAATATTCGCTTAATGACATAAGCAGCCGTGCAAATTTTCCGGTTCCATAACTAACGAAATGTTTTAAAAGATTATATTTATTTTATCATCAAATCAAATCACTGCGCATAATCTTGAACTAAATATTGTTCAATAAATTGGAATATTTCATACTAGAAATCTATTTCAAATATTGTTCCAAAACTTGGACTAAATATTGCAAGAAAAATTGTCTAATCTGAAATGACCTTTATATTAGCTTCTTCACTTGTATGTATTTTTGTACAGACTCCTTTGGACAATACAATATGGTAGTAAAATAGTGTTCCGTATATAAATTTCAGCTAATGAATAAAACTAATAAACACGCTATATTTCTCACTTTTTAGCTCGATTATCTATAAAACGTATTTTTTAGTCTCTTCAAACTAAATTTTATTTATATTAATCGAGTTTTAGGGTCTCTATTCATGAGATTCTTCGCGTTAAAGTTGTCCTTTAATTTTTGAGATACAGGGAAACAATATTTTCCTACGATCACATAGGGAAGTAACGTATATCGCACTATACAGTGCCTCGGAAAGTGAAAGCGGAAAGTAACTTCAGTCAAATGTATAACTTCTATTAAGATTGACCACTGTCAAGCTGTCAAATATGTAATTTTTAATTAGATGAATCTAATTTCTAAATTTGGAACGATCTATTTGAAAAGTGAAATTTTTTTATTTTCTTGTCCGATGATGTACCAACTAATCCAAACCAACATTTATAATAGTCGGAAAATGTTATCATTTTGATAGGTATTTAATATATAAAAAGCAGCAATAATAATTTCACTTTCAATTTCTATACCCATCCAACCAATTAATAATTGTAATGACCTACCTATAACTACTTGAATTTTTGTTACTAATGATAGTTATTGTTACTTTCCTAAATCATTTATGTTGACTTTGATTGTAACATTCTGTGTTTCAATATATCAGATGTTGATCACACATTATTTGGTGAAGTTATCGGCTCAAGCCTCGTGCTACAATATTTCCCACTCGTGTGAAAAATGTCACTTTCCGCACACGTAATGTACCTAATACACTATTTCGTAGCTCAACTATCTATAAACTTTAGTGAGCTCTTAATTTAAAATTCTGCCTCTGGCTCCAGTATTATTTGATAAATTTAATTGTTCAATTACTATTTGGTTGAATATTCCAAACAAAATCAAACGAATATACCATAATAAATTATTACCCACCGTAGGCTCTCAATAAAATTTCAAATGGCAGTGGTATTAACGGAAATTTGTGTAAAATGTAAAATTTAAATTGCCATAAATGATGTACAAACAATGACCGATTATAAATATATATGCAAATTTTGGTCGGTTTCACAAACAATAAAGAAAAAAATACTATTTAAATATTTAGCTTGAATAACAAGTTTCTCTAACCTAACTAGACTTCCAAAACTCTTGTACTCTCAGCATTAGAAATATCGCCTTTCAGTTTTATTTTGAATAATCATTTATCTCTTATCGAATTCGAAATATATATCGTAAATTTAAAATCGCTATCGTAAGTATATCGGAAATCTTTGTGTACGTGATTTTCAGTGGTATGGTATATATGTAGAAAAATGTTTCCAATATTCCACAAATCTATCTTATTAAAGCTTCGTTAAAAATATGATTGCACGTAAAAAAGAAATACTGATGTACAAAATAAAAGTGGAGCTTATTAAAAAAAATCTTATGTGAAGAGGCTGCTATGAGGAATTTTATTTTATTCTCAGTAATAGTATAACAAGGGAGTGAGAATAAATGGAAAATAATTTGACATATTTTTTGAAAACTATTTTCAAATGGCAACAAAATCTGTCAAATTATTTTCTAATTTATGGAACTCGCGAGTTATATTTGACTAAATTATTTTTTGATTCACAAATTTTTACAATTAAAAAGAGGAATAAAACTATCATAAAATTATTGAAAAATTTAATTTAATTAATTATTACAATATACGAAAATATCGTTGACATACATTGTGAATATATTGAAAGAATTAACAATTTAAATTAGTACAATGAAAAACGCAATAATTATTGAAAATATTTCGAGACTCATTATTTATTGAGGATTTGGAATTGCATGTTATATTAAAAGATTATTTTTCTACGACAACCTCGATAAATGTTCATTTCATAACCGTAACTTCAATCATAAACAAGCACATTTTGTACAGAATTTCATTTTTGCATCGGCTGCTAGGCAAGCTGCTAAGCAACAAATGCGAAATGGAATATTTCGTGTTCGATTTAGGCTCACTTTAAAATCACAACGACTACGGCTTGTCAAATTATGACGTCCAGCGACAAATTGATGAAATGTCTGTCAAAGTTTTAGTAGGTAACGAGTAATTCCATAGTTATACATAAACGTGAACGATATGTTGTCATAGAAAAAGTATAGTATGCAATTCGCAACAAAATGACCATTTTGCACTCGCATGAATTGCAGCACATGCCTTCGGCTCGTGCTGCAATGAATAATTTTCACCCATTTTATATATCGCATTGACACAATTAGGTAATTATTTTGACAACTATCTGACACTTGCTAGGCAAATAAAAGCCACAGCACAGTGATTATTCCCGAGAAAAATCACAAGAGATTTATTCCCACTATAATAATGACATAATTGGTTGAAATTTATCCTTGTGACAAATAAAGAAGCATTTCATTGGTTTTAAGATACGTAAAAAATAATCGGGAAAAATTATACCGACTGTAAGTTTGAAAAAGTGTACTTTTTGGCTATTTTAAGTCCCTCATATCACACTTAGTGGAAAAATGGTATATCTGGGAGAATTATAGAGTTGACTGAAGTGATTTTTTCCTATTTTCAACTTGTTCAAGTGCACTTCAATATTTCGAATCGATTGGGCAAAAGGGATAACACATATCGCATGGCACATTAATGACGTCGAAAAAGTCACAGAAATATCAAAATCTACTCCAGAGTAGTCGTGCTATCAACTAAAGCCGAGGGGTAAACCGCGACCAAAAATTGTGTACACCCCATTGGACATTGGTCTGTGATTGTCCAATTGTTCACTAATTTGTCTCTATTGGTCCTCTATTTGCCATAGTTGGTCCTCCATTGGTCATAATTGGTTCTCCATTGGTCATAATTGGTCCTCTATATTGGTCATAATTGGTCCTCCATTGGTCATAATTGGTTCTTCATTGGCCATAATTGCATTACTCAGATTATCATCGAAGACATTGTCTGAAGAATCCCCGTTCACCTCTTATTCATCTGAGTTCTCGGTATCGGTGGAATATATATTTCACTGTATTCCAGCCCCTCGTCATCGCTAAAACTAGTTGTTCTCTTCGCTTTTTTCGAAGCTTTTTTTTGGTTTCTACATTCGTTTTCAAAGTTTTTCCCGGAACTTTCAGATTTTTCTTTGTTTTACTTCGTACACCACTTCGGGTTCCAGTTTTCACATTCTTGTTGGAAGCAATCGAGACATTGGTAGATGTGAAAATCTTATCGGTGGTGACTTTGCCATTTGATTGGTCAAGAAGCCAACAAAATGATGAATTTCTTATTATTACTGTTTCACCTGTAAGATCCGTTTTAATAAACGGGGATTTTTCAGATAAAGTGCCTTCTTCAATTCGGTCAGAATAATCTCTCAGTTTTTCTCAGTTTTTCGAGGACACTATCTGATCTAAAGGTCGATTTTCATACATTTCTTTTTCATCATCTGTTTCTTCCGAGATTTTTACATCCAGTACTTCATCGGGTATTTCGTCGTCTGTGGCTGTCATATCTTCTGGGTCTTTTTTTGTTTGCCTATATATCTACCTTTAATAAATAACTTCATATGTTGTACCATCGTCAACTAAGAATTAACAAGAGCCCGCAATTTGTGTTAAAGTGTTTAGTCTGGCAACTCTGACACCGCACCGACTTGTCGAACAGTCGAGTGTGCGTTAGTCTTATATTCCATTGGTCCTTAATTGGTATTAATTGGCTCTGCAGTGGTCCTTCATTGGTTTTAATTGGTACCACATTGGTCTCAATTGGTTCTTCATTGGTCTTAATTGGTCCGCATTGGTCCAGGTCTGTACACCACATTGGTCTCACGGTTTACCCCTCGATTTAAGCATAATACAGTACTCGCATTGTAGTAATAAACACTTAGAACTTATCCAGATACAATTAATCGTTTTAAAGGAAGAAACCTTGTGATTGCAGCGGTGGATTGTCCACCCAAAGGTTTATATAGGAACTAATAGAAGCTGAATGTAAATTTAAGAGAAGTCTGTAACTTAAAGCTTGGACAGCTGTGCCTATGGAGAACAAGGACGATTTATCCTTTTTTTTATATCAGGCCTTTGAAAATCTTCTTCGGGTGTACGAGGTTACATATATTATCTTCTTTTTTTTCATCTTTTATCTTCTTTATATCAATAAGTGTTTCGTTAGGTCTTATCTTTTAACAGAACCCTCTGCTGTGGTAAATAATTGTTTAAAAGAACCCAATTTACCTATTCTATTTCTAATTTTTTCAGTAATTATTGTAAATGGTAGATAGAAAATAATACGTTACAAGTATCTCTGTTTTCGTCCTCGTTCTCTTTAGTTCCTAAAAAAAGAGAACAAATGTACCTACCTACCATGACCGTAATCTTAGGTACACATTCCAAGATCTAAGTAATTTCATACAATAAATAGCAATATATAGCATATCAACAGCTAAGATTGAAGCAGAGCTGTTATGTCTAAACGCGATAGATTACAGCTTTGTGTGGACAACGATGGGAAACAATTTGAACATTTAATTGGTCATTAAATTTGATGATCTTTTCTTCACATATTTAATTTTAAGTTATAATACAGGGTGAGTCAATACCATACTTACTTAAGTTTATGCTTTTTTATTTATATCTCGATTTCGACAAAAGCTATTAACATGCGGCTTGCGCCATTTGGTCATGAATTTAATCCAATTCCATTATAATTTACAATAATTAGGTGTTCCCATTAAACATTTTCAAGAGAAACAAATTTTAATTTTTCTCATTTGAAAGTACCCTCTACCTATGACAATTGATACTAAATGCATTTGTTTCATAGTAGATGTAATCAATTAATCTACACTTTTTCTAATGACACTAATTTCGTTAAAATCGGTTGATTCAAACCAAAGTTATAGGTATTTATCCAAAAACATTTTCCCACTCTCCCCCACCATTTATTTGTAAAAATAAAAATAAAAGTACTTGAACAAATTTCTCCGGAATTTAGGCCTCTTTCTAGTTTACTTATTCCACACTGGGTATAATTGGGCATATTTCACAAAAACTTGTTTTTTAAATTTTTATACTCAGATTACGCCCCCTTTCGGTTAACCTAGGAACTTGAAAGTTATTTCCAGCGATTTCTCTTCGCCACTTTTACCAAGGAATTTTCTCTCCTAAAGTTGTAAGATGAATAGTTTCTGATATATAGCCGAGAGATCGGCTTATTGGACCACCCCGTACATTCAATGGACGTCCAGATTCGGTGTTTTGGACGTCCATTGGACGTACATAATTGAACGTTAAACGTCGAATGGACGTCCAATGAATGTCCTACGGACACCACTTTGGACGTACAATGGATGTCCATCTTTGGACATACAATGGATGTCCATCTTCAGCACATGTACGTACACTGTACATTCAATGGACGTCCAGATTCGGTGTTTTGGACGTACATGATTTAGGTTCCATGGACGTTTGGACTTGAAATGGACGTCCAATGGACGTATTGTGCTGCGTGGGATAGGATACCTTGTGTTAAAACGGTCCATTGAAGCTATAAAATCCCAGGAGGTTTCTCAGAACGAGGCAGAGAAGAGTAAGACTGGAGTAAAAGTAGCTGGAATGTAACAGCTAATGTTGTTAGACAGTGCATTAAAATACATTTGGATACCTTTTTTATAAACTAAAAAATTTAGTATTAAACAAAGGAGACATAAAACAGATGATGCAAAAGGGACACCGAAACAGCTCTGCATATATTATGCAACTGTGAAACGCTGGACCACAGGAGGCAGAAACTGTATGGAAGACTCCAAATAGCTCCAAATAGGCTGATGTGGTGCCAGAGAAGGGGCGGCTCCTTTAAAAAAAGTAGACATTAATCTTCTTCCCACTAGGAAATCTGTCAAAGGTGTATCAAATAGGAATCTCCGCAATAGTCGCCTGAGCAAGAGAAAACAACTGGAGATCAATGTGCCTATTCTGTTGGTATATAAATGTCCAGTGGAGATAAAAAGTCAAAAAAAATCGTTTCAGAACAAAGAGGCCCCAGGAAATGAAAACGTTAATAAAATTGGTGCTATCGGATCAGGTTATGCCTACATTGAACCAGAGCCGAAATAAGATACTGTAAAAATTTGAACTTTCCATTTAGCAATTACAATGAAAAATAATTAAAAAACATAATCGACTCAGTGCCCATACATATAGACCACTTGAAGTTAGGAACTCGAATAATAAAATTTAATCAAACTCCTCTTCAGTTTGAGAGTATAGCGTATATCAGACCGCACTTAATCAAATTGTTTCAATTTGTTTGTAAAAACATTTCAAACGCAATTCGATACCTCAGTAAATCTGTTAATCAAACCTGATGGCTGCCATACGTACTAAATATCCAATATTTTTTATTTACAATAAACTACAAAGTGCTGGCGCGTTAGTAGTTTTAATTGAAAAACCATGTCGGTGTCTACACCGTGACAAAGCTCGAAAATCACATTTATATCGTATATATCTCAAAGTTTCAATCAGCATAATGTGAGTCTTTTAATCAAGTTTCAGATAATGTTATTATAACTACTGCCACATAAACACCGTACAGTTTATATATTTTTTGAAATACTAAACAAAACCAGTTCAACCGAACTGGATTGGATCTGAACTTGCGACACTTTCCATGGCGAAGGATGCAGACATGGGACCCAAAAAATGATAAAAAATGAATTTATACAGTAAAATTGAAATGTACAAAAAGCATACAGCAATGATATAATTTAGTGCACTCAATATTATTATTTTTTCAAAGCAAATACCAAATACAAAGAAGCTGTTCGTTTGGCTAGCGCCTATGGGGTCCCAGGACCTCTCTACAACTGCGGGCCCATAGTTACGCCACTTTTGAAGCCGGGTTGGTGGTTGACTAAGAGATATACCATTGGGAAT
The DNA here is from genome assembly GCA_910591685.1 of Galerucella tenella. Taxonomy (NCBI): domain Eukaryota; kingdom Metazoa; phylum Arthropoda; class Insecta; order Coleoptera; family Chrysomelidae; genus Galerucella; species Galerucella tenella. The sequence goes on from CAJUYH010000026.1 coordinate 87,169, forward strand.
CGACAATAATATGATTAAACTGGTCTGGGTTCGTTTTTGATGGTTGAAAAAAAAGGTGAAAATGTTGACGTAGCTCTTAATAACGACAGTATTTCATTTTTTTCACACTGATAATAACTTGTGTACTTGTTTACAGCGTCGTATATCAAACGTTGTCCTATCTGGATGCAAGCACGTACGAATTCTGCTGAAATCTGGTAACACCAACTCGAAGAAGAACACAATTATGATTAATGCAGGAGATGTTTCAAAAATAACGTCTCATTAAAGTCTCGCCCCTCGGCAGCGAATGGCGATTTATGACTCGGGACTCACTTTGCAGGATATTCATAAATCAGGAAACACCCTTATACCCCCGACTTCTTACTTGTCACAACAACTACACGTAAATAATAAGATTTTTACTTTATTTAGTGAGGTCGATTGTATACCGTCAAATTTGTAAACTAATATATGAAAAGTGAATTTTGTACGTTCCTTGTGGTGTGTATCTACAAGGAAATCAACCACAATATTTTCCCATTTTCACTTTCAAGGTCTCCGTAGCGTTCCAACTGCCGTCATTTTTTTTTTCTATAACTGACATTTAAGAAATTCGACAACTATGCACCGACTCCTCAATTATCGTTTTTGTTTGTGCTGGTTTTATAGCAGTCTACCGTCTCCCTCCAAGCTCACACCAACTAAAGGTTAAGGCCTTGTACACATGAGGGCGTTAGACGCTGCGTTGAGCGCTCGTTTGTCAAACGCGCGTTAGCCAAATGCATAGAAACAAATGGGATCGTACACATGCAAACGCGCGCTTTGAATCAACGTCGCCAAAACGCGACGCTTGTTGTTTTCACTTCAACCGCTACGTTTGCAGCGCGCTTCGAGTTACTATACTGGGCATTAGAACGTACACATTAGCTCAGTCGAGCGCGCGCTTTTGCTCGGTTTTGACGTGAATTGTGTGATATTCACAGGGTAATATGTCATCAGTGACTAAAGATAATAGTTCATCAAATGAACTTATACTCATACGGAAGTAGTTGAAAAACTTGTTGGGGTATTCCCTTAATTTTGGGTATAGCGTCACAAATGAACCCATGGTTAACCGGTCATCTATTAGGGGATGAACCCACCATCGTCTTTGTCTTCTTTGCCGAGCCTTGTATCTACGGTACAATAACCAAAAACAGGTAAACTCCATGTGTTCGCACTGAGTACGCTGGTCCAACTGCCGGATGCCGTGTGTTGCGCTGTCAGCCAACGTGCACTCGACTCGGCGTCCAACGCCCTCATGTGTACGGTTTCACCATTTGCCAAGGCGCTCAACGCGGCGTCTATCGCCCTCATGTGTACATAGCCTAAGAGCTTGGAATGGCGCAGCACGGCGCAGTGTAGTAGTCAGGATGCACCAAGAGTAAACTCAGACGGACCACAGCGACAGATGACGACAACAGAAACACAAAATAGTCTCGTCGCTGTGTTCCGTCTGAGAAGGACCCGTTGTATCAAACACCCAAACTCGATTCAATGATAACTGATGTTTGGACTGTGACATTGATATATTTATTACGCACCGCTGTAGAACATTGCAAAGACAAAGTACACCGCATTAAACATTGTCTTGCACTGCGATGGCGGAGACTAGAGCTGTTTTAATTAGTGTATTTGTTACAGGGAAAGATGATCCTCCAGTAAGAGTTAACTCTCCCTAGGTGAAGTCGACTATTACTGGTCTTTTCAGTAAAAGTTTATGAAAACCTAACAGTATTGAAATTTGATCAGCATGTACTAGTCGGAGTTGACTATATCTAGATAAAGTATACTTTCACTGTCTGGAGGTAGTGAAATACTTTGTAGCACGTATATCAAGTGATTTAAGTTAATATTCCAGTTGATAAACTTCTACTGATGTGTTTAGTAAGACTTGACTTTGCCTTGGAAGAGTCAACTCTTATTAACAATCGACTTTCCCTGTAACATATCGACTTCTGATGGATCGTGTTTGTTAGTGCCCGTAAAAGTTCAATTATTGACACAGTATAAAAACGAACCAGTAGTATAACTCTTATAAATTTCATTTATAAATTGCCAGAGCTTTTGATGACCTTGAACGGATCGCTTCACGATTCATTTTATCATAGGCGTAGGTGGCATAAGTTTTAAAATGACTTGAAAGTGTTAAATGTTTTTTTCTTAAATATTGTAAAACAGTACACTGATGAGTGGATAAAACAATAGTCTTATACAAAATATTTATTGGTTTTTCCATATTACAATTTTCATTTTGATATGATTTTTGAAATTTTTATTGACAAATAATGTGTAGTATAGTCGTACCCTGAAGGAAAGTTTTATTAAAAATTTTATTGGAAAATCAACACAAGGATAAACCAAGTCTGTTGTTCAACTAACATTTAAAGGTGATTCAACAATATTATCTTTCGTAGCAGCTTTCTCAAATTTATTTGGAATAATGTTTCTAATAATGAGATGTATTGTACAAAATTTTCATGCGGCGTATTCAAGTTTCCAAAAGTATCCTTATTCGTATTTTCATAAGCTCTAAGTTTACAGTATGAAGACGAATCGTCTAAATTCTGATACGCTTGTGAATACGTCTCACATACGCTGCATGTATGAATTTCCGAACATTTTTTAATTAAATAACCACAAAAGTAGCGAACAAAATTCTTTTTCAATAAATCATTTGTCTGAAAGTCTTTAGGCATTGCAGTATTTGATGAAAGAAATATTGTTGGAATAGCCTTTTTTAAAAGAAGTTTTCTTTTATGAGGTTGCATAATCATGTCTGGTACAAAATGAGCACCACATAAACGATGACTACTATTGTATAGAGTTTCTATTTTTGGCATCAAGTCAGGCATATCGCCTATCGCATGCTTCGAGCCAAACTTTAGCTCTGAAACAAAAACAACAAATCAAATCATTGCATGAAACTAAGGCTCATAAATGTAATATGAAGATCAAGTAATAAAGTATTATACTTTTCGTATGAAAATACAAACAGTTTCTTACTCTTCTGAATACTTTGGAAAACGGTAAAATTTTTCATCACAATTATAATATTTATTGTAACATCCATGAACTACACACACACACTACCCGTTTTCTTCCTTTTAATGGTATCCATTGCAAGAGAATGCTTATAAACTATAAAAATAATACCGAAAACCCGTAAAAATATAAGCTGTAATAAATAATTTTATTCGCAAATTCACCACTTGCACTTTGGTTGGATCACAGCACAGCACTGGCCGCCGGATGATATACTCATCCGAACGACGTTGTAGGTCACAGAGAGCTCGGCAGTGTAACGTCATGAGATAACATACTGGTTCGTTCCTATACTGTGTTATTGACATGTGTCGTGTAGCAGTGAGGGCGTACCTTTAGGCAATGAAGCCTTGCTCCTTGCTTTTCCCTGCCGTGGATAGACACGTGGATAGTACACATTTGTGATATATTCCCATGAAATACCATCCGTTTTCAAGTGAATGATCTCTCTTACTATGGATAACACAATCACTCTGTGAACGGATAAAATGTAGCACAAATAATGTGTAAAACTAGAATACTTTTTGCGAAAGCTACTCCACTAATATGATGTTCAGAATTTATCGTCATTCTTTACTGCCCTCACCGACGAAATAATTCATGTATATTTATGTAAACAATTTCATGCTTGACATAAAAGCGAATTTAAAAGAGGGAAAAGGTACCAAATCTCCAAGTTTTTATTCTCAGTAGTATTTTCATATTTCCAGTAAATTTATGCTACTTAAGCATTCGAAAATGTCCTTACTTGTTGATATACGTTTTTCAGTAATATACAGGACAAAAGAAGGTGTTGACCGATGAAACAAATTAAAAAATTAATAGTGTTGTAGGTCATTGCCAAACTGACCCAGCACTGATACGATAATCACAATGAAGCAGTGGCGAGCGCGGTTGGTAGTTTGGAGGGGTGACCAGAGAAACCCCGTCGTAAGCTTATAAAGCCTGTCGCGGAGTAGTATATCACAGCTCGCAGCCAATATGAAGAACTCTATCACTGGATGGATTCCTAGTGGGTTCGGCAAAATTTCCGGTTAGGACTAGAGTGCTCCCGACGTCGCTGATTAGCCGTAGAAATAGACCGACGTCAAATAACCGAATAAAAAAAGAAATGTTGACTGTTTCACTTTTGAAACTTATGTGAACAATTTTGCTCAATCTCACTTATTTATCACGTGGTACAGTCTAAAAAGCTTTGATTCTATATACCAATTTGGTCCAAAAAGGGTCCCCAACCCAGAGTTCATTTATCCCCGTTTACAAAAATACGACAAAACCTTGGCAAAGATGGGGCGGGGCGATTTGCCTGTGATTCTCTGAGCATATTATATTTCCTTAATTTTGTCTGTCGGTATATTTTTTAAGAATGTCTATTTATTGTGAGAAAGTGATCTATCGAAGTGGAAATTTTAAATAACAGCACACAAATTGAGGATATATAACGAAGTCAGTAATAAAATACTGAAAATAACCCGACCGTTAAATCCGATACGTTGGAAAAAGAAATATTACAATAATTGAAGTAATTTTGAATACCTACATATATTATATTTATTTATTAGAACATTCTGGATGTATTTTAATGGTGCTTTCAATTCAGCATGAATATAATATGCAGTAAAAAAAATTGACTTTACCCTGACGCCACTAACAATAAACAGTAGTAAACACAAACTTTATATACCTCATCCTTTTCTACTGACAGTAAAAACCACCGTACACTAACCACCGACAAGTAAATTCACTTAGTCAATTTATGGGTTACCGAAAATTTCCCTACCCCTCCTATCGTCTGGCGAGTTCTGGCTAGTTTGAAGCAAGTATTGAATGTTGTATTATGATAACAGACGTGTGAGGCGCCAGAGAAAAGATGTACCAAAATTTTCAAACGTTCCGACACAAGTGAATTTACTTGTCGGTAGTTAGTGTACGGTGGTAAAAACCATGGAGGTAAAAGAGAGAGGAGAGAACATAACAGTATAAAGAATCATAGACCAAAGTGGCTTCTCAATATGACCGACTTCCGTTGAAGCGTAAACAAACCAGAGGCATATACTCTCAGTGATCTTGTAGACCTCATGAAATCATTAAATATCTTGAAAACTACAAATTTTTTGATACGTAAAGGTTATTCGTTTTTCACGTGAAAACCATTGAGGAATACAAAATTGAATGAAAATTGCTCCAAATGTCAGTGGCGTAAGAAATGGGAGGGGAAAGGTAACATATTCTTCCAAATGTACACCACTGGATCAAAAGTTTAAAAATATTTTCCCATCAAAATATACCCTTTTACATTTAAAAAGAACCTGCTGAATGTCAAATCAATTTATTCATCCATTCCAAAGTTATCGAATTAAGACATTCAATTTTTCAAAACTTCAACACCCTGTAATTCGAAAAGTAAAGAGGCTGGACCTCTCAATCCCTATATCATTTTGTCCAATTTTACGAGAGGTATCTAGATGCAAACAGTAGGTGTCATTTGAAAACACCCTGTATTTTTCATGGTAGAAAGTACCCAAGTTTGAGATAGTCATAGTCTGGTTGAAAAATAACAATTCCTTGCAATTGTTTAGACAATTTCGGTTTAAACAATATGGCACCGGGTTGCCCTATGGCAATATGGCAATATGCATTTATATCATCAGTAGGGCAATTTGAAGAGGATCGCATAAAAAAATTGGGGAGGAATAGTTTTCGGTACTCATGCGTCGATTCCTCCTAGACTATGAAGACTAATGTATCTAACGTGGCTTCTCAATATGGCGACTTCCGTCGAAAGTTGGCTAAATCACTACCACGCTTACCTTCTCTCCTTTTTCTTTTACCTCGTTGGTAAAAACACATCATACAATATACGTACACTTGTCTTTCAATCAATGACATATTATGTTCTTTTGTAACTCTAATTATTACCTTATTATCATACCGCCAAAAGCGATTAATCGGTTGTATTCATAAGAATTTATTTTGACCCCTTATGACAACTGCCATTATTTTGATACATCGAGTTTTGTTCAAAGCGTTTCATCATTTGCATTCAAATAAATTCTATAAAATTAGTTTTTTTCAAAACCTCAAATTTGTTATTTTCATTTTATAGTATCTCTCTAAGCCTAGAGTCTAGGTTAACCAAGATCCACTCTCACAAACGCCGCCCTCTATCTCTTGTGGCACTACTAATTAGCGTCTACCAGGTCTTCACAAACTTCCAACCGTTCAATAGTATCATTGTAACGAAATCAAAAAGGCAGACTGTATGATTGAAAAAAGACATAATCCTGGAAATTTTGACATTCATAAAATTCTGTAGCCATGTTTGTAGCTATTTCAAGGAGCATTATTTATTATGCCAAATTCTGTCTACGTTTTCCAACAAAACAATAAGTGAAGGTTGGAATTCTAGCAAATAGTAATAATCAAGCAACTATACTTCACTCGTTCACATTAAACCTAGAAATTGTAAAGTGGATATAACCTGTTGGCTATAACTGATTTTAGTGAGAAATTTACGGTCTGCTGCATCTTTGTCTGAAAATCACGTAACGTTCCGTAACTCCGAAGCTGTTTCTGAGTGTGCCGGTTTCTATCTAACTTATGATTCAACTTGTAAAGAGCCACTTGCAGTACGGTTAATGGAAATTAATGGCGTTTACAAAAATTATTTTCCACCGGCAATCCCGTGTGTAGAGAGATTTTTCTCACCGGACATTGAACGTAAAAGTTAATATGAAATTTATTGGTTTGTTTTTGAATTTTTACCCTCACGTTAATTTTCGTTTCGCGCCAAATACAGAAATAATCCGAATTAGAATGTTCATTTTTATTAAAGATTATGGTCCTCTTGATATTTAGTGAAATTGCTCAAGTTTTGATTTTCATCTATTCCATTTTAGGTAGGTATAATGCAAATAAGCTTCTCAGCATCATGGTTGAAAGTAGAGTGAAATGAGCACAAAGAAGAAGATTTTTTTTCGGGCCTAGATGGGAAACTCATGTTCGAATACGACCAGTACCCAGACAGTGTTGGACTCATTCCCAGGGGAATGCCTACCAACAAAACCCACCTCAAACTTGCCGTTTTTTTTTTAAATGAGCCGTCCCTTCGCCGGCACCACCTCAGCCTCCTGGGCTTATTGTAGATATTCCTAGTGTTCTGACTACAACCTATTCAGCCATTCCGTTCCCTGTATTAACTCACACAGGTTCTTTGCTGGTTGGTTGTAGAAGTCTTCTGGAGTCATTTGGATTCTGCCATACAGTTTCTGCCTTCTGTGGTCCAGCGACTCCCAGTTGCATAGTATATGCAGAGCTGTTTCGGTATTCTTTTTGCATCTTCTGCATGTAAGGTCTCCGTTATACAGCCCTATTTTGTTCAGGTGCTCCTTTGTGGAAAAGTGTCCCGTAAGTAGCACCGTTATGGTGCGTAGTGTATTCCTGCTCATTGAAAGCAGTTCTTTCGCTACTTTTTCTGATGGTTCTTTTATGAATATCTTCCATGTATTTGCCTGGGCGTATTCTTCCAGTGTTTATTGTGTTGTTCTTTCACCCACCCTTTCAACCATGACCTCATTAAGCATCTGGGGATGCCCACAAAACTCGCCGTTACTCCCCCCTTGATATTATACCCTAGCATACTTCAAGACAGAGAAAAAGAGAACATCAGAAAATGTGACTGAATATAGTATTATAGATTTCAGGGACTGATGAAACACTTGCATCAATTTAAATCCAAGATGTCATGATTAAAAAGCAACTTGATTAATTTTTAATCAAATATAGATTTGAGAACATTGAAGTTGGAAAATTTTGATACAACCTGTATGTACAATTTGCATTAAATAGATGTTGACAGTCAATATTTCAAAGGTCGTTTCATGACAAATATTATTTGAAGGTGGGGAAGACTATTATTGTTGACCGAGCGGAATGAGGTGCCGGGCTTATAAATGTCTTCACCACCATGGTGTATATACAACTTTTTTCACTAGGTACTACTCAAATTTAGGACAAAAATAAGAAATAATTCACAAACGCACCACAAGAAGCATAGTGTGTCGACAATTATTGCTTCTTCTAGCCAACTGAGAAACTGGATTTCTCTATCAGTGGTTAATAACTTTTTATTATTAACCTAGGTCAATTATGGACAAATTCTAATACTCTGAGAATTCGGGGATATTAGTTCAACAAAAAATTGTGCAACATAATTTTGTATACCCAGGAGATTTTCTTCAACATATTTGCTGCTCGAAATTACCCATCAACATAAAATTATTCAAATATAAAAGGCCATTAGTTTAAAATTCGCGCTCAACCAAAAATGACTGTTTACATAACGAGTACGTTCATAACATATCGAAAACTGACAGTGTACCTGTCAGTCAGACGACGGAGTGAACGCTTCTCGTGGTGCGTTTGTGAATTATTTTCAATGTTTGTCTCAAATTTGGCTAGTAGTGGAAATAGTATATTGTGCAACAAAAAGGGAGAGTTTAACTTTTCTTACGTGGAAGTTTGTGGCACAAGCCCAAAGTGCGAGTGACGCAAACACACGAGTGAGAAAAGTACTTTACCCACATGTTGCACACTATACTTTTTCTACAACTCCACAAATATGAAGAATACAAGTAAAGTAACTTGATATTTATTTTTATGGTTAGTGAAACAAAAATAACACTAAAGTATCCTATCTCTAAGCTGCTAAACAATGTTATCCAAAATTATAGTTGATGGTGAATTTTTAGAATTTTGTATGGTCGAACCCGGATCGTCATTTCTTTTCATTGAATTATCTGTTATTTGAAACTACCTTTTCGAATTTTAAAACTTGTAATATACGAGTACGAGGTTTAAAAATGTCTTCACAACCATGGTGTATATACAAATTTTCCCACTACTAGCAAAATTAGAGACAAAAATTAAAAATAATTCTCAAGCGCACCTCTAGGAGCGTTTACTTCGTCGTTGTGCGACATAATTTTGTATACCCAGGAGATTGTCATTAACATATTTGCTGCTTGAAATAACCTTCCAAGATAAAATTATTTGAATAAAAATGTCATAAGTTTAAAATTCGCGCTCAACCAAAAATGACCGATGACATAACGAGTACGTTCATAATATATCGAAAACTGACAGTGTACTTGTCAGTCAAACGACGGAGTAAATGCTTCTCGTGGTGCGTTTGTGAATTATTTTCAATTTTTGTCTAAAATTTGGCTAGTAGTGGAAAAATTGTATAATTATAGGTTCGTTCCAACCACCAGTAATATTACTAATACACATGCGCAGTTGAAAAAAATCGTTCCAACCACCTGAAATTACTGGTTCAGGACTCTCGATTACTATCAGTTCTCTGTTCCATCCCGTTTGTGGACCAGTAAAATTACCGTTCAAACGATTCTTGCTTGATAGCGGGTATCGACAGTTCTGAAATTGAAACATGCGCAATGGCAACATTTTTATCTTAAGCTGTCAAATTTGTTTTTATATGGAAAGTGTAAATAGGATATGAAAGTGAGTTTTTAGTTTTTGAACTGTTTTGAAAATAGTGTGCACCGTTTCTTCGTATAGTCGATATAGTTGATAAAATAAAAAAGGGAAGAATGGAGCCACGAAACCACTTTATATTCTGCTAAATTGCTTCTACTTATGATATAATTGAAAAATGGTCGAAATAGAACATACATATAGATTTGCCATTTACCTTCATAATTATCAAGGTTACAAATACTTCTATTATTGTGATATTTTGATTTAGGTGATATTATTAGTATGTATTAAGTTCCACTAATTTGATATTTCAAGTTAAACCAATGGTTCAATAAAACTCAAAGTCCAAACCACAAAAATTTTTAATAAAAGTTCCTCAAAAAGGACACTTATAATGTGTGCTACTAGTTTCGGTACAATATTACCATCATCAGGCTACAATATAAAGAGAAAAGGTACACTTAATACATGAAGATCTTACAAGATTATGTTAAAATAATTAAGCAAATTGTTAATAGATATCAAATGAATATGAAAATTTAAAAAAGTTAATAAGACAAAGCTTGAGAATATTACAATTGTTGATATTAAATTTAAATTTATTAATATAATTAATAGGTTAATTGTTACCTATTATTTATTTAAAATAATAAGACAAGATAAATTGCAACTGCGACTCAATGTGGAGAGCACCTCAGGTGTGAATTCGGAGACCAAACTAATATTAATTCAGGGAGTAGTCTTACCGGTTCGCGGGTAATCCTACTTTATTTAAGTTATTGAAGTTATATTGAAGTTAATGAGATAATAAATGAAGTTAAGAAACGAAATGAATTTAATAAGTTAATAAATCAAGTTAAGAAATGTAATTAAAGTTAATCAAGAAAGGTAAGTGGGCGCCACCCTGAATAATATTAGTCGACTTGTTTTCACCTCACCACTCTCTATCAACAAACCTGGAAATGTTGGAAGGGAAGGAATATGAACAACGTTGTTAAATTTACAAGTTGTATAATGATTAAAAAAATATCACAGGAAAATATATAAAAAAAATGATGGTTTTTGTGTTGAAGCACGTTGGTTTTAAATTATTTCACTGGTTACTTCCCTTGATTTTCCACGTGTCTGATGGTAGGTACAAAGTTCCAGACTGTTTTGTGGTCTCAGGTATGTCTCAGGTAACTTCAGGTACAAATTCTCAGGCAAGTCCTTAGTAAGTCTCAGGTACTAAGTAAGGCTCAGGTACTAAGTAAGGCTCAGGTACTAAGTAAGTCTCAGGTAACTCAGTAAGTGCATTCACATTGAATGCACTTTAGGAAAGATAAAGACTAATTAAAAATTCTTGACCTTATCGGTTCATGGTTCACAGGAGAAAGAAAGCTTATTTTAACTACTCGCTATTAAATTGAACCATGCGATGAGCAATCGACATACGTTATATATTCCTCTCCTGTTCACATGCTCCGCTTCGAGAAAGAATTTACGTATCCGTAGTGTGTTCTTAATTTCTATCTCTGTATAGGAGAGAAGAATTGATATATTTGACTAATATCAGTGTATACTTCACCTCATCAACGTAGATTATTCGTCGCACATTAAATGTACAAATTTTGCCTTTTGAAGCGATCGGTGCTACAGGTTTTCGACGAGAATCACATGTTGATAGGAGAAAAGGACTGGCTACTCGCCGTCCGGTAGATATTTAAATATTACAATGATAGTGGTCAAATATAACGTTACATAATGAGAATCATAAATTATAACTTTGATAATATAAATTATAAAAATTAGGTAGTCAAATTGAAATGAAATAAAATCAATCATAGTTACCTGTATGAAATATGAAATCCAAAGACCAACGAGTTGTTGCCAAAAGTTTTAAATGTCAAAACATGTTTTAAACAAATAAATTATAATTTGAGTGGTGAGGAAAGAAAATAAAAGAGAATGGAAAACATTGGAAATAAGATATTCAAAGTTACTTAAAAATTAAATTGTTGACCTAATGGTCTATGCCAAAAGGGGGGAAATGTTCAAAGAATTTTAATTTATTTAAATTTACATTTGATTTTCCTTAAAGGAATGTTGTAAGATCTTCATGTATTAAGTGTACCTTTTCTCTTTATATTGTAGCCTGATGATGGTAATATTGTACCGAAACTAGTAGCACACATTATAAGCGTCCTTTTTGAGGAACTTTTATTAAAAATTTTTGTGGTTTGGACTTTGAGTTTTATTGAACCATTGGTTTAATTTCATACAACCACATTTGAGATATGGATGAGCTCTTAGAGTTGATATTTCAAGGTTGAGAGTGTTCATTTTGGTTTTTATAAGTGAGTTGTATTTATTTTTATGTATTTTCAAGCCTGAAGGCTTTATAACTACAAATAAAATGTCTTGTTTTTATACTTCCATTTTCTGATTAATGTTAATAGTTTGGGAATTATCCAAGTGAATAATAGCCATTCTACACAAGTAAAAGACTATACTTTCTCCCCGACTAAAAAGAAAAAACATCCGGTGAGGATCGAACCTCGATCGTCCGCGCCATAGGTAACCACCACTAGGCTATAGAGCATATTTATAAAAATATAAATAGTAAATATATAGGTATACGTAATGCATATTTTTAATCGGAACCCCTACATTTATGAATGAAATTAATTCCGGGAGGCGTACACATTCACTATCGCTACTGTTGTCAATTTTTTTCTCTTAAAATACCTAAAATTATGATCATATAATTATTTTGACGATTCAAACGACGCGCTGTCAGAAGCGAGAAGCGATTTGCGTTCCTAGGTATTTGACGTTTTAAAGAGACGATTTGATTCATTCATTTTAATTCATTTAACGAAACAGTTTTGCCAATCACCAATTTTACGAGAAAAACTGACATGATTAAATCGCGACACCGAAAGTGGAGCGATTTTATCTAATGTCAGTTTTTCGAGCAAATTGAGTGATTGACAAAACTTTGAGTTGAAGAGGAATTTATCTGATAAAAGAAAAGCTTGAGTGTTTTTTGGCAAGATAAATTAATGACAGAATATATGGATGAACAACTTATAAGTAACCAAACTTGCGACTCATTGTCATTGTGTAAAAGTGACGTCCGCTTACTAGATATTGAGGAAGAGAAGTTTTTATCGCGATAAAAAAGGATGCACCTTTTTTATCGATGTCAAAGTGACAATAACATTTCCAGGTATATGACATTTTAACATTGGAGTTAATTTATCATTATAAAAATGAATGGCTGGAATAAAATTCAGAAGGGAATACAGTATTGTTTTCCGGATTGGTTGATAAGAGGAAACCAAGAGTTGTTGAGTGGTACGACGCGAAGAAGATGCCGATTATTTTTTTGTATTAATATTTTCCTGGATAAAATCAGGAAAAATTGATTAGCAAGGGGCTAACAGGAAGAATCCATTGGTTCCAACGCCTGGGAACTGTTATTCGAGTTTTCCTCGATAGCTCTATACAATTGGTGAGATATCCATTCTATAAATTATCCAATTTCAATCCAAAACGTTTGTACGATCAACTTGGATGTATATCCAGTATCCAAGAAGTTGAAAATGATTCAAAAGTGTTGAGGTTGTGGCTGTTGTGAGTTGAAACAAATCACTTAACTACGAATTTGAGGCTACACTAAATTATGAATCGTCAAAGATCTATAATCAATGTTATTTTTAAATTTTAAATGTGAATAATATAATTTTCATTAATTCAATCATGACAGTTAAAAAGCCGTCAGTAAAACCAACTGACTTTATTAAAATAGATTATAAATGGAAATATGTTTTGATATTTACTACAGGTGCAAATGCGGTGATAACATAGTTAAACTTTATATATTTTAAATGTTACATTTTGATATTTTATGATTGAATATAAATACGAGAATGAATAGGATTATTAAAATAATGTCACAGAACAGTGAGTAGGAGAAAAAAATAGCGAAATCACTGAACAACTTATTGAATATGGCACTGCTGAGATTGATTCATTTCTTTTGCTGTCACTCCAGCAGCATAAAATATGGTGCCTTAACATTCATTTTTTTTTAGTCCAAATTCACCAGTTTTAATCTTCAGCACTGAAGGTGTCCCAACTACCAAAACCTTTGTTGTTCTATTTCGCTGGGATGCTTTAATAGTCATCCATATTTAAATTTGATTTATTTTCAATATTTGACTCGAATAATTATAATAATAAATGCTTATATTGGCCAAATAGACAGTGCATACTAATAAAGAAATCAAAAGATGGTTTATAGTGTTACACAAAGGATTGCCAAGTGGCAGAGATTAAATTTTTTGAATGCATCAAAAATTAGTTTTTTACTCGACTAGTGCTGCTGCGAGACGAGACGGCCTTCTCTTGTCCTGCCTCGTTTCGCATCTCTCGTGACTTAAACCACCGTACACTAACTACCGAGAAGTAAATTCACTTCGTCGATTTATGGGTTACCGAAAGTTTCATCACCCCTCCTATCGTCTGGCAAGCTCTGGCTAGCTTAAAGCGAGTATTGGATGTTGTATTAGGATAACAGACGTGTAAGGAGCCAGAGAAAAGATGTACCAAAATTTTCAAACATTCCAACGCAAGTGAATTTACTTGTCGGTAGTTAGTGTACGGTGCTTAAACCAAATATCTTGAAAACCGAACATAATTTTAACGCGCTTAGGTTATATTTTATCATATTTGACATAAATAGGGTGCAATTTTTGTCAAATATCACAGAACCAAACCTATATGAAACTGTTTGCAAGGAGTAAATTGGGGAGAGCTTCATTCGAAAGAAAATATCTAAAATTTCCCCTCTGTCGTTCACATAATAATAGGTAAAAAACAGTGCTTGGAACCATGAAAAGCAGTTGAGGTAGCAAGAATAGAGAGAAGTCAGTTGGAACAAGCAAATTTTTGAGATACGGTCGGAAGTAAGTGTATTTTCAAGTTGAAAAAAAGTAATTTTTAATGATTAACGACTACTTACATTATCTATATACCTCTAGTGTTCTCATTTTGTATAAAAATTGAATTTGGATCGAGTTTACAACTTTGTAATAAGCATAAAAGGTTTTAAAAATATTAAATAACATTTTTTAACGTGTTATTGTTCATGAGACACTTTTAAAATGGAAATTAATTACTCAAACTTCTCCATCTTATAGTTTGCGGAGCAGAGAACAATCAGAAAGCTTTTCCATCATTTTATTATGATTAATACACCTCCGTGTTTTTTAAAAACTATTTGTCAAAGCTTGTATTGAAATTTAGCCCGGAGATTTCAATGAGATAATAAAAATATGAATATAATTATTACTGATATTTCTCTGTAAATATGCTCTTAATCATTTATCCGTCTGCAAATATGTATAATTTCTAGAGCCGATGTAGTTTTTTTCAAATTTCCGCAACTCTCTGCGATTTGAATAAACAGCTGCTAACCATAAAACTTGCGACCAGCTTTCTGACTACTGTCCGAAATGTATACATATTTATAATAGTTATTTATGCACCAAGGCAGTAAAGTGATTCTTTATCGGACGAGTCTGAAATTATGAGACGAGCGAAGCGAGGCGAATAACAGGCGAGTCCGACAAAGACACTTCACTGACGTGGTGCATACAAAATTTTATCGCCAACCGCTCAGAATTTAGAATATAAAAAACTGAGGTATATTTCATAGTTTATTATGACAAAGTGAACAGCACATATTATAGAACAAATCTACTTATTATTTAATATATTTAAATTGAAGGTATACCCTGAAGCATTATAAAAGTTAATTCCTGAAGTCAAAGGAGTTTCAACAATAATTTGTTATAAATAAATCGCAAGAAAACTACCATCGAGCCGTAATAGGAAGAAGCGTGACACTGACAGATAATGATTTTCGAGTAATGTCAAAGTTAAAATACTTTTTTCTACTAACGTGCGGAAAGTGAATCTTTTCCGCACTAAAAAGCGTGCGGAAAGAGTCACTTTTCCGCACTAGTGCGGAAAGTAAATTTATTGACATTTGAGGAATATACTGACATTTGAATATTCAAAATATGTATTTTGTATATCCAAGTTTACCAAATGACTGAAAAATTAAGAAATTTATTAGAATTCTGCTATAATTTTCAATAAAGAGGAACGCGTACGCTTCAATAATTTTTTAATGGCCCTGGTATAAGCCTCATCAAATGAATGTAAAATAATAATAATTTATTTGTTGATATGTTTTTAATAGGAAATGTTTCTTTATGTTAACTTTTGGGCTTTTATCCGCATGCTAGTAGAAAAAATAGTGTACCTAACACTTGCGTAAAGTGACTTTTCCGCACGCGATTGCTGGCCGAACTCGCTAAAGCGTCGTTCAGCCATATGCAATAGCGTGCGGAAAAGTATCACTTTCCGCACTAGTTAGGTAAACTACTATACCAGACGCATATGTCACTTTAACAGACGCATATGTCACTTTACCAGACGCATATGTAAACTGTTTGTTTACTTCCGGTAATCAATCTGATAATTGACGGTTTTACTGACGGTTGGCGATAAAATTTATTTATAATGCCTTTGGGCATACACATTCAAATTTACAAATTTACTACTGTAACATCAAGAATATGGAATCGATCCGATACCGAATTTATTCACGCCTGAAGATAAAAAAATTAATAGGACTACCGATAAAAGTGAAAAATAGTATATTAAAGTATAAGAGGATATTAAGGTCTTTGAAACACTAGCGATTTTTCGAGCACGACGGAACTTTCCATTTTAATTTATAAATTTGACATTGTTAAATATTGTTCGAATAAAAGTTTTGACGTTACAAACTACTCCTGTCAGATCGATAATAAAAAAAAGTTGTCATTTAGACAGGATTTAGAGACCATAGATTAAGACTTCGTTTCTCGAATTGTTGATGTTGCCACGGTAACTTTAAAACACGCGCGTTTTTTTAAGTTCGATTTAAACACGCTGAGGCGTGCTTTGAATAGGTAAAATGGTTCACCAATAAAAAAACAATTAGATGATCTCCTGGAATTTCACCGTTTGCTCATGGTACTTAGAAGTTTTTACTGAGAAATTGATTTTTTCAAGAATTTTCATAGTGCGCTCACTGTAACAAATAAATAAATCGACTTTGAAAATTGTCACTTAGTTTTTAAATGGGGTGAGTTAAAAAGAGCTTTTTTCTAGAAAAAAGTAGGTACCAACCTTATTTTGATCGTAATTCGTTAAACTTTCATGATTTTTCTTAAGGGTGTAATTATATACTTTAAAACAGATTCCATAAGTTTTCCTCGAAAAATGCTCGGGTTAGTTGAGTTTGAATCTTTCAAATTATGTATTTGACGGAAAAAAGCTAACCATTATCTTGGTTCGTATTAGTGGTAGAAAAATTATGGAAAACAAGTGTTTTGTTTGTTTTTTAGAGAGCAACAATTATGCTTCATCTAATTCCGCTATCAAATGTGACACTTTACGTCACTCCTTGACGTTAGGTAACGTCACATTTTTCATAACCTTCATATATCAGTTATGAAAAGTAGTTATGTAAAAACTTTACGTAACTGTTTATGTTTCAACATAGAGATACCACATGAGATTCGAAGAATAATTCATTAATTAGGAAGGTACTGTCAAAACTGACAATTATTTCATCATTTAAACCGTACAATTTACCCATTATTTCAAATCAATAGTATTCTGAGATTTATAAACATTGAAAATATTATTCAGGACACAGTTATTTGAAGTAAGTCAATTTTCTGGGTGAATACATACAATACTTCTAACACCATTTGATTCCACTTCAATATTATCATTGTAATTGAAGATTTTATTGAATATTATGAAAGCGCGGAATTAGATAAAACGTTGTACGTTAACACGTTATGAAGAGAGCGACATTGTTCAACACGCGTAATTTGCAGAGCTCGCTAGCGCTCGTTTTGGCAAATATTACGCGACATTGTTCAACACGCGTAATTTGCAGAACTCGCTAGCGCTCGTTTTGGCAAATATTACGCTTGTTGAACAATATAGCTCTTTTCATAACTAATAACGTGAATATCTATTATCTAATTCCGCTATCAAATGTGACACTTTACGTCACTCCTTGACGTTAGGTAACGCATATATGGTTCAAAAATGAAAGAAGGCTCAGGCTGTGGAGTTTACTCGAGAGCACTAAGCCTCAAGATTAAGTGGGGAATGGGAAACAATACCAGCGTGGTTCAAACAGAACTGGCTGGTATCTCAATTGCCACAAAAGAACTAACCAGAAGAGGAATTTCTGGCAAAAACATAATAATCTGCACTGATAGTAGACAAGCCCTATTAGCCTTGAACAGACAACGTGTTATATCGAGGCTAGTACTAGAGTGCCACCAAGATTTAGCTGACGTCTCGGCAGATAACAACATCATCCTGAGGTGGGTTAAAGGGCACGACAGAAGTAAAGGAAATCGAATTGCTGATTCTTTAGCCAGGGAAGCCGCTGGACTAAAAATTCTAGGACCCAGTGACACCTACGGCCTAACGACTTCGACAGTTGCGGAACTAGCCAAACGTTACACCCATGCTCAATCCCTTAAGAGATGGGATGGAATCAAACGATGCAGTTTTGCCAGGATCACCCTGGGCGACCCTGGGAAGCTGGCGCCGGAAAAATATTTGGCGATGACCAGGAAAAACCTACGTTTAACAGTAGGATTTCTGACTGGTCACTGTCAACTAAGTAAACACCTCCATACTATGGGGCTAGTGGACAGACCTCTATGCAGGATGTGTGAACAGGAAGATGAAACTGTCAGGCATGTCTTATGCGAGTGTCCGGAGTTATCGTCAATAAGAGAGTGTGTGTTCGGTGAGTCTTGGCCTACACCTGCCGATATAAAGGAGATGTCTCCCAGTGACCTGTCCACCTTCCTGAGAAGGACAGGATGGACAATGACCTAGGAGGACAACTCCTCGGGAGGATGTACAATGGGTCACATGTGGCCTAAGTGCTGTGAGCCTACACACTCACCCTCCCTACTCTACAGGTACTCTACTCGTCAGGTATTTGTTACATTGTTACATTGTTGTCGAAAAGTTTCTTGTAACAAATACCTGACGAGTAAGTAATTCTTCACTTATTTCTTATTTTACATTTTCCAACTTTTTTTACTTACTTGCAGGTATAGCACTGAAGATGGCTTGACAGACAAAAGCGCTCTGCGATTTTAAAAATCAATTTATTGCACAGAATACAAATATGTTTTCTTGACTGAATAAAATGAGACTTAAAAATAAAAATCAAACAACCACAGAATGATCCTCTCCTGGTTCGTTGATTAAATCGTCCCGAAAGCGTCCCGAAAGTTTTTTGTAGTACGAAACTGTCACTTTCACTACATGGAACACTCAAAACGCAACTTTCGGTATGTGAATGAATACAGAACGAGCAACTTTCAAATGGCGTCTTTTTCTCACCGATGGATAAAAAAAGGTACCACTTCATGCAGTAGTTGCAGCATAAATTACTATTATTTGTATAAGTATAAGAAGAACACAGCAAAAGTGCCGAGACAAAACTCACCTAAATAATAATTTTTCGAGTGAATCCAATTTTAAAACAGGCTCTCCGAGTCTTATTATCCCATCCCGGAGGTACAAAAACAACTATCAGGAACTTTCATCTGCCGCACACTCTGTGGAAAGTGTAATTTTATGTTAAGTGATCTTGAGGGAAATTATACACGATTCTCACCTCCGGTTCACACGTTAAGTATAAATAAAATTACAAGTGCGAGCCTGCTCGTAAATTAGTACCCGTGTTAAAAGTTAATTTGATTATATTGTAATTTGCTGAATGCAATCTGGACCACTCTACAAAGCTCGACCCTTTTTAACGATGAATTATAACCATCTACTTTTCGAGTTTTCTCTCTTCCTCTCGTTGTTATACTCAAAAACATTCATTGTGTAATTGAGCCTAACGCAATTTAGAAGTTGAGTGGATTTCGAGGATAACCATCATTTGCATGTAGATATCTTCTTGCTCAAATTTTATATTTCCAGCTTATAATGTTGTTCTAATTAGCACATTTGAATGAAAATAATAGTAGCTAATATCTACAAGGTGTTCAGTGTCTCCTGCCAAACGGAAACTACAGCTACTCTCCAGATTTAAATCCATGTGATTTCTGTTTTTGGGGTTATTTAAAATCATCAGCTGTGGCAAAAAATTTAAAATACTTGTGATAAAATTAGAAATAAATAATGCAGGAATGTTTGCAAAAATTAGAGAAAAAAAGAAATTTGTGTATTGAGACAAATTATCTCTAACTCTCCATTTTATTTTGATTGTTGTTTCATACCCTCACGAAATAAAATTAATTAAAAAAATTGTGAATCAATAGAAGCAACTTAATACTTGCGACTTTTTTTACCAGTAGGTATTTGTACAATTTGTTGATTTTTAAAAGCCAACTTATATAACAGATACAATTTCATAATCCAACATGATTTTATGTGAGAAAACGGTTCATGATATCGATTTAAAAGAGGAGAACATTTTTCATGAAAATTACCTTGAGTTTTCCAAATTTCCAAATACATAAAAAACTTGAAAATGAAAATTTTTTAATGTTGGTCCCACCGACTGATACGCTTGTGATGGATCTGAAAAAAATTTATTTACAGTGAACGACTGGTTTGTACTTGTTTATTGATTATACCAAGTTTGAATATGTTAAGTAACGGTATTTTTGAATAATTTGAAGAAAGCTCATATGGGGACGTCTTCTTCAAAGGGCTGTAGCTCCCTTAGGAAGCATTTTCGGATTAAAGTCATTTAGCTAAATCGACTTAGAGAGTGGTATGAATAAAAACGAAGTACATGCTAATACTAGAAGTATTAGCATTTTCTATAAAGTAGGTACTTCAAAACTAAGAAGGAACTACATTTCAAAGTAGATACTTTTAATTTTTCCGGAGAAAATGACTGAAGTATTCACTGCAATTTGAAGTAGCTACTTCTTACGGCAGATACTTCGATTTCAAGAAGAAATTGTAGTATTTGCCTACTGTTAGCGAAGTTGGTATAATAGCAGCTTCTTGAGAGTTCCACGGTTAGTTTTGTTTGAAAATGGATGGAATACACAGAAGAAAAATATACAGTGCATAAATATTGGTTAACTCTTTGAGGGCTGTATTGATAGCAGGTGTCATTTTTTTATCCAGCAGTATCTTGAAATCTTTTGGCATTATAACAAATGCTACTTGTATATCTTCATTTTGGGACTCTTCTTGCTGGGGCATTTCTTTATCTGAAGACATTTTACACAATCACGAGCCCACTTTATTACTTTCAATAATTTAATTGACAACCAAGAAAAATAGCAAATAATATTTCGGGTAGTTTCGAGGGTAGTCTCGACAATTTTGTATAACAACAACGATGGAACAGAGAATCTAATGAACTTGTCATGACCTGCTCCCCGATCAGAAGGAGTGGGAGATACTGCACATGTCGAAACATATACTACAGTAGATACTACAAGCAGTGTAGTAAATACTTCAACGTTAAGCAAATTCCACCGGAACTAACCAGATGCTTCATGACGGAGCAGATACTTTGAAGTAGATCCTTAAGTTTGTAGCATTAGCATGTACTTCGTTTTTATTCATACCACTCAAAATCACCTCTAGTAATAGTAGTTTTCGTTTGGCAGTAGTTTTTGGACACCCTTTACGTGTCATATAACATAATAGGTACTTTGGCAAGTTTATCTGAAGCCGTGGAAGGAATGCAGTCGAAAACATTCTATATTGCGACGTTCAACTATGAAAAAGCTAAAGTGCTAAGTATGTAGTGATAATAATTAATTATTGTTAACAATATTAACAATATGATTAAACGGTAATTCTTCAATGTGCTTGTTCCCTTGGATTTTTTCCATTAACATTATTTTTTCAATTTATGGATATTAAAAGATGAGCACTTTCCCAAATTTGTTATGGGCTTCTTCAAGGTCTGGCAGCGTTGTACGAAAACCATAATTGGTGATTTTTATCGAAAGGCATGACCAGCTGACTTCTTATTGGCAAACGCGTGCGTGTGTTCTTTTTTCTCACTCCGTGAATTGACTGATATTGACTTATCCGGTGGCGTTAGTATTGTCAGTTACCTTTGTATTTTCAGTTTTACTTGGTAAAATAGGTACCGTACGCCATTTGTACGTTTATGACAGATACCGCCATGTTTCCTCGTCTCTTACCGATACCCCGTACCTTCAGATAAACTTGCAAAACTGTAGTTTATCCAAAGGATACAAGTGATCTTCATTAAGTTACCTCCACAAGGAAATTTATGTTGATTTGCTCTGTAACAAAACTGAGTTGCTTGAAAACACTACGAGTCCGCAGTCCAATGATTAAGATAGCTGTCACTTTGTCAGCTAGACGACGCACCATTTTGTTTATTCAGATACTTAAACATCTCGTTAAACAAGAATTGAACTAAAAATTCAAGATACACTCAGGTGCAAGAAATTCGATCCATACGATTTTTTCAATAAAAAATTAAGATCTTTGGATATTAAACTTTAAAATAATTTATAGATTGAAAAATACGTATTGAATATCAATAAAACCCATAGTTTACAGAAAATAAATCTTTATTTTATAGAGCCATTCACCATAATACAGAAAATTGAAAAATAAATGAAAACTTCTTGAATAAAAAATGGCAATACAAAAATGTGGTGTATGCAGTAATAATTAATACCTAGTGTTTCCTCCTCGGGCCCTTATAACAGCTTGAATACGGCGTGGCATCGAGCTAATCAACCTATGGATGTCAGTTTGGTCCAATTATCTCCATATTTCCTGAAGAGCCGCACCAAGCTCAGCCAGGTTGTTTGGACGAGGTATTCGTGCTCGATATTGCCTTCCCATTATCTCCCACAGATGCTCAATTGGATTGAGATCAGGACTGCAAGCTGGCCAATTCATACGGACGACAATTCCCACCTCTTCCAAATAGTCATTGACGATCCTAGCACGGTGCGGACGCGCATTATCGTCCATGAAAAGAAAATTGGGTCCGATGAACGGGGCAAAAGGTATCACATGCTCATCAAGAATGGTCCTTATGTATCTCGCACCCGTCATAGAACCGCCATCCACCATAGCTAGGTCAGTACGAGCTTCGTAACTTATACCACCCCAAATCATTACTGAGCCTCCTCGATAGCTTATTCTTTCTGCAATATTGCACTGAGCAAATCGCTCTCCTTGCCTCCGCCAAACTCTTTCGCGGCCGTCTGGTGACCTCAAGCTAAACCTGGACTCATCTGAGAACAATACACTTCGCCAGTCTGCGTCATTCCAGTTTTCGTGTTCTCTTGCAAAGGCAAGTCTAGCTCTGCGATGCTCTACGGATAATAGTGGACATAGGGCTGGTCTTCTGGATACTAAATGAGCTTCAGCAAGTCGACGTCGAACTGTCCACCTGCTTACATCCACATTTCTCACTTCATTCAGACGATTGGCCAGTTGAACTGTGTTATGCCGATTTCTCAAACATGAAGTTACCAAAAATCGGTGATCTCGTTCGGATGTTGCCCTTCTACGACCGGAACCTGGCCTCCTTGTGAAGTTGCCGGTTTCATTGAATCGCTGAACTGCTCTTTGAACCGCCGAACGACTAACACCTAACACGTCAGCTGCATAATACTGGCTACGACCATCTTGAACTAAAGCCACCGCTCTAGCTGCATCCGTCGGAGTTAAGAACATTTTATTGCAATTAGAATTAAGAATGCAACGCGTTTTGACACTACAGGATCACTAAGGTAACCAGGGTTGAAATAAATGCAATAAACAATGATTTATCTTTTCGCTTATCGGAATAATTTTTTAAAATAAAAACATAAATGCCTTTGTGATAAAAAATGCAGAACTAATATAAACATTTGAGTTTATTTCGGATATACGAGGGCATACCTAAAAATACATATGCCATACAATAACTTGAGAGTCGCAAGACTTAAAATAAATGAGAAAAAAGAAATGGATCGAATTTTTTGCACCTGAGTGTATTATCGCATGTAAAAACGTTACTTGAAAACTTCAATCCACCAAAATTCACCAGTATAAGTCGAGGTATAAGTATCACCGTTCAAAAGAAAAGAGGGGGGTTAGGGATTTTTGAGAAGCACGGTATATTGGGTGATATTCTAGATCTAGAGCATCATTTGTCCAGCTTATACCATGTATCGTGAACGTACAATAATATATTCTGGACGATTTTTTCTGAAGGCTTCAGTTTCTGGGATCATAGGCGTACAATGAAATTTGTATAAGGGCTGAACTTATAATATGTGAGTAGATATATTTATATATCATGAACAATGAATTTTTTCAAAGGGTCAACTCAATAATAGCGTACATGCATACAATAAACTTTTGTATAAGTTCATTTGGAGAAATTCCTATATAATAGACGTGCTATAACATTTTCAAAGAGGGTTAGGTCGTTTTTGTTTCCATTATACTTTTGAGTTTCATTTTAATGCTTTGTGTTTGGAAGTTGGTGAAAAGAAAGCTCCTTTGTGAGACAATAGGGTGTAGAAGGACGAAATTAATGTCACGATTTTGAGTAACACTGCTAAATAAAACAAACAACAACTGGAAACATGTCCAGACAATTCTCACCGTATTTAATACACTCGCTTTGTGTTTTATGTTAGGTATTGACTTTCAGCTTCAAGACAGAAGTCGAACAAAACACCAAGGGGTTTAATTAAGATGGAAGATTCAACAAGTTCAATTAGAGTATACTTACCTCACTGAATTTACACAATAAACAAAATTAAACCGCGTGGGTGGCATTCCTTAATTTTGACCTTAATAAACTTTGGTATTAAATCTTTGTTCTCACCTTTTGACTTATGATTTAAAGCCTACAAAAGTTTTGAGATATCACATATTTGAAACAACGAGTCAGCAAACTTAAAATACTTCTCTTAAAATGACACATATTGCATATTGAGTCATCTGAAGCTACAATTCTTAGAAAATCGCTGTGTTTTACGGGTACATCTCACTTTCAAATATCGATTATTGAATTATTGAATTATCGAATTAATATGCCCCTTTTTGAAGATAAAATAATGAATTTATCAAGGAGCTGACTTAATCTATTTCTCGTTCAAAAGAACAGAATTTCTCTGATTTCCAGTTATTTTAGACAATTGGCATCAACCTAATGTTATTACAGGAGTAAATAATGTGGATTGTGTTGAATCGGTAAATAATGTGGATTGTTTTCTATCATGTCAGTTGTTGATGTGTTGAAAGTTTATACTGAAAAAGTAAAATATTGGTCAAACACTCTTTCCTTGTCGACATAACAATGAAATATTTAACTGAGACTCACCGAATTGAGATTTTAATGATGATCGGGTACGGGGATAACTGCAGAAGTCAAGTCGAAGTAGCAAACTTATTTAATCACAGGTATCCCGAATTGCCTAATATTTCACAAAGTACTGTGACTACTGTGTCTAAAATTCATGCACAATTCAGAGAACTTGGACATGTCAAACCATTGAAAAGAAAACCACACTTCGTTGAAGATGATGTGAAAGTGGATATTTTATTAAGTGTCGAAGAGAATCCAACTCCAAGTACACGTCAAATTGCCCGTGAAAATATTGTTAGTCATACAAGATGTCTTCATGAAGAAAAACTTCATCCCTACAAATTAACTTTTGTGCAGGAGTTAACAGAAGACGATCCAGATCGTAGAATGAATTTCTGCGAAAGATTGATGAATAAGCTGAACAGAAATGAGATAGCTCTTGGTACCATTCTTTTTTCTGACGAATCAACATTCATATTGGATGGAGAGGTGAACCGACAGAACTGTAGATATTGGTCAGTAAATAATCCTAATTGGAGGCTTGAGACACATACTCAGTACCATCAAAAGGTGAACGTTTGGGCAGGTATCATAGGCGACCATATTATTGGTCCTATATTTATAGATGAAAATTTGACAGCTGAAAAATATTTGAATATGCTTAGAAATAAAGTTATTCCTGCGTTGGCAAACTTATATTCCAGCGCAATAGATCCTAGCTTACCAAATAAAATGTTTGGTTCCAGCAAGACCGGGCAACACCTCATTATGCTTTAATGGTAAGAACTTATTTAGATGAAATCTTCCCCAATAAATGGATTGAACTAAGAGGTACTATTGAGTGGCCAGCTAGATCGCCAGACCTTACGCCGTTAGATTTTTTTCTGTTAAGTTATCTCAAGAATAAAGTATATGCAACACAACCAACTAGCATTGTAGACCTCAAAGACAGGATAACTACAGAAATACGGAATGTTTCACCTCAAACTTTAAACAAAGTTGAGGAGGAGTTCTATAGGAGACTGTGCTATTGCCAACAACCAGGTGGAGAACATTTTGAGCATTTATTTTAATGTATTAAAATCAAAAACATGAGGTATTTTATGTATGTGTTTAATAACTGTAAATATAAAAATTTCACCCTGTATAATTCATAATTAACCATACATTATTCAGTTTGTTGGAATCGGTTCATTAAGAGGATTTCAAAAATATGCAAATATACAGGGTGTTTCATTAAAAAAAACACCGACTATGGCATACTTGCGTGCATCACCCTGTACATTTACATTTACATTTACATAACGCACAACTCAATTCAAAAGTTGACGTGTCTCGGCATTTTTTATAATTCTCTAAAATAATGACATAAAGAATTTTATTCCATAAGTGGTTTCCACACTGTATAACATATGGAACAATGAAATACATTAACTTTAATGCTTCGAAATTCCATCACTAATCTTCAAATTAGTTCCCATTATTTCGAGAGATAGCTATCAGTTCACCCTGATCCGATGAAATTGACTAGCAAATATTTGTATCATCAAAACAAAACCCCGTCGACAATATCGTATAACAGTCAATTATTCGATTTGTAAAATTGGCGTGATAATGGTTATAAATTTCAAATTAATCATAGGCCATTGAATAAAAGGTTGGAAGGAAATCCCCAACGGTTAGTTAAAATTCGTTTGTTCGTTCATGTTTCCGTTAGGAGGTACCTATTTAAAAATGTATATTATTGAATTGGAAAATTTCACGGAATGTATTTAATCGAGTCGTTTATTAGAGACGTTTGAATAAAACTTTATACATTATATGTACCGATTGTGAAAAATCTCGACATACGATTCACAACAGTTACAAAAGGCTATTCAAATTTAAATTTGGAAGAGCTGTCAAAGACATAAAATTATTTTAGAATTACTTATTACACAGAATCTTCTTGAATCAAAAAGTTAAAATTAAGCCCGGTTCTGACGGGGCAATTCATCAAGGCAACTTAATTGCAGCAACTTCTCGCCGCAACTCGTCTCCTATCAAAGTTGCATGAGCGTTCACATCATGTTTATACTATTGCAGCAATTTCTTAGGGAAATACTATATTGTTGCCAATATTCAAAATAGTCATAAATTGGGTTCTTATATGGTCCTATTTTTTATTAATTTTCTCATCGGGAACATCATAACAATTTTAAAACAAAGCTTTTTTAATTTAATTTATGGATTCCAATCTTTTGTTTTTTAATTTGTAATTGATGTGATTTGTATTATACAGATTTACCTGCGTTTCATAAACTGCTATCAAGTTTTTTGTCGAGTTTCTATCCCAATCCTTACTCATTCTTATTTACTTAATTTTAATTCTTCATACACAATCCACAAAAGCAACAGTTTTTTAGGAGAATAAAGAATCTAATCACATAACATGGAGAAATAAATAACATACAAAGCACAGATACAAAGATAATTTCATAACTGACATTTCATCTACTTATACCAACAGAAGTTTTAGGTTTGCGTAAAAAAGGTCACTAAAAAAGTTACCAAGTTGCTGCAACTTATAGCATAAAATTAGAACCAGTTCTATTTCGGTGCAACTCGATTGCATTGATAAGTTGTACGGTGGGAACACCTAAACTGCATGGCTTGTCTGAACATCACAGGAGCCATGAGAACAACACCAACCGCAGCAATGGAACTTATTACTGGTCTGACCCCTCTGGACCTGAACGTCAAGGAGGTTGCGTTAATGGCCATGGTACGATTGCGCACGGCTGGTGTAAACCCCGAAGTAGGAGTGGGCCAATTGAGGTTGAGCCTATGGCAGGAAGCGCTCACTGCGCTACCTCTGCTGCAGGCAGCCAACGATGCAATTGAACCCAGGTTTCTGTTTAACAAACCCTACAAAATTCAAATAAAACAGAACACAGAACCAGACGCTGCAAATGCAATACGCATTTATACAGATGGTTCAAAAATGAAAGAAGGCTCAGGATGTGGAGTTTACTCGAGAGCACTGAGCCTCAAGATTAAGTGGGGAATGGGAAACAATACCAGCGTGGTTCAAACAGAACTGGCTGGTATCTCAATTGCCACAAAAGAACTAACCAGACGAGGAATTTCTGGCAAAACCATGATAATCTGCACTGATAGTAGACAAGCCCTATTAGCCTTGAACAGACAACGTGTTATATCGAGGCTAGTACTAGAGTGCCACCAAGATTTAGCTGACGCCTCGGCAGATAACAATATTATCCTGAGGTGGGTTAAAGGGCACGACAGGAGTAAAGGAAATCGCATTGCTGATTCTTTAGCCAGGGAAGCCGCTGGACTGAAAATTCTAGGACCCAGTGACACCTACGGC
>CAJUYH010000027.1:0-12119 GCA_910591685.1 Galerucella tenella
AGGAATTAAGTTTTTACTTACGTTTGGTTGTCTAAATCTTTTTTTTTTCTTCGCCTTTACCAGAGCCTTAACAATGTCGTGGCACGTTGCGACCAAAAAAAAAAAAAAAATTAAAAAAAATAAAAAAATAATAAAAAAACAATTGTTTATCCTCAAGACGTCTGTCATCAGTGTCAACTTGTCAACTATACTTCTTCTTTCATCCATATTTCAAACTTAATCTACTACTATTTAGCGTCATTCTAAGATTTCATTAAACTCATATTTAAAGTATGTTGGTGCACATTTTTAGTTAAAAACCCAAATTCTACACAATATGATCAAATTTATTAAAACTCAACCGCAAACCTTGAATAAAATCATTATTACGTAAAAATATTCCCACACAATAGGCAACACTAAATACAAAATGACCGGATTCCAAGTTACTGTATGTAATCTGGAGGACCTACTGTTGTTAAAGTACAATTTAGTAAGGTTCACAACAATAAATACAAGAAATCTGGCGACCGGCATTCTATATGCCATTTCAGCTTCCCAAATTATTAAACAATTATTATATTATTATTCAGATTATAAATCTGATATAAACCTCTCCCTTTACTTTCCATGAAATTTTGATCTGATTTTTATATTATTTTAATTTTACAGGAAGTAAGCAAGAAAAGTGAACGAATATCAGCTCTCGAACGAGAAAAGGCCAATTTAATTCAAGTTCTACAACACAGGTCCGTTCCATCGAAAAGAAGTAATGTACAGGAAGAAGCTGTATTTTAATAAATTATATATTTTTATAAAACATGTACAATTAATTTAAGTAGACCAATAAGAATAATACGAATTTTAGAAAATTGTGATGCGTTGTGAAAAATTTGTGAGTTACCTTGTTTGTTCTGAAATTTTATATTAAAAAAGACATATTTGGTGCCATAAATATATAAATTTTAAATATATAATAACAAGTATCTTTTATTAATAAGTATGCTGTTAAGTAGTAAAACAAAAGTCTTTCTTTCCTGTGTGTTACGGGGACCATAAAAACTACATGACTATCGAAAGATTAACGAGAAGCTACGGCCACAAGGATAGACCTAATAATAAGTTCCAAATGACTACAAAGCAGAGAAGACTGGAAGGTGTGCACCTGATGGTATATATTGACGGTTCCAATGTAGAAATAGTGTAGGAGCCGGAATAGACATAATTGAAATTATTATATATTCACTTGATTATGGAGGGTTGTATAACTTATATGAGGTATCAAGTGCATATATATGACACATAGCGCCACTTCCCTTGAATCTTTTGCCCTTTCTGTCTATGTATTTTAAAAAACAGTGCAATCTACAGTTGATTTGCCTCATTGGTTGCAAATTGTTCTTCGTTTTGTTCTAGACCTTCGGAGCTTTTTATTGTTTTCCGTTAGAGCCTTTTTGTAGCCCTCCAATTGCTTATTAAGAGGATTCACATCTACTTGGCCATCTGGTTAAAGCATGCCCCACATATATCTGATCAAACCACGAGAACATCCGCTGTTCCGACCGGCTATCAGCGAGTCAGACGGGGCAACAGTCTTCTCTCCACGATGATCGAGGATCTTTTGATTCAAAAATCCCTCCCAGTTCCGTATCCTTAAATAGCAAGACATCTTTTTTTTTAGTTTTTCAGCAATGTACGTTTTTATCAGCGTACCAAACTCTAAATCTGTAAGTTAACAAGTTATGAAGGTAGTAACCACTCGACTGCTCTGTATATACGGTGCACGTGTTATTCAGCAACCGTTTTGGCACGTTTTTAAAAGCACTACATGAAAGTGTGCCGAAGACGAGCAGTTATACCATTCATTATGGCAGTGCAGCTTTTTTTCGAAGTTTTGTAAATTTATTGCTTTATTGATGTGTTATCACTAGACGTAGGTGCACATACGCTAGCATCAGGTAATAAATAATGTTATTGTGTTAAGCATTAAAAGAAACCGTCCTTCAGACTATTATCGCAGTTATATAGGTGGATTAGATTAGAATTGGAGTGGCTCTTTGTCCTATCAATTCCACTGCGACCTTTGCATATCTATTGTGGTCCTCCCTATATTTAGAGCTCGATAGCTAGCTTTATTCTTTTTATTAGCCTGGATACCGCCTACCTTGCGTAGGCTGTCATCTGCTAGGCCAATTGTGTGCATATGTTTCCTCAGCCTACAATGTCCGGTCAGCAGTCCCACCATCATCCGCGTCGTTTCTCAACTTTAGTAGGTCGTGTGACAGTTTGGCCGAAGGGCTTTCAAGGAACAATTTAGCGTGCCTTCGTAATGGGGTTTCATACCACCAGTGCAACGCCTGGTTATTGTTTATCCATTTGTGGATGCTCTCTTTACTTAGGCATTTAGAAATTCCACAGAAAGGTCTATCTTGCCCTCCGTTGCTCTCTGCAGTTATATAGGTAGGTACAGTTCTAAATGAAACGAAATACGGTTTAAATTTTCACTGTATTAAATCTACAAATATTTCGTGAATGTGATATGGATACTGATAACAGATATTAATAAACAATAAATTATTTCACTTTCGATTGTTTGGATAAACTGTTAGACGTTAAAGTGTTTTTCTTGAATAACATTTTTCGCACAATATTATACATGAAAGTCAATAACAGTAATATAAAAAATATAGGAACAATCTAGTTATCTCTCACATCAGAATAAAGAGGATGATTGTAGATAAAGTACCCACGTGGAAAAAGACCAACTAACAATTCAAGTTTTATAATATGACTTTTAGAATGTTTACAGAACGTATTTTATAAAACAGCTACAGTTTTATAAACATTTTCACAATGTTCTTACAGCTCTTATAAGCATGGAATTGGTGAAGATTATAAAACAAATCGGCTGTTAGACATGACATGATGTTTGTTGCTATAATAAAACAGTTTTTAACATTCATAAATTCTAAATAATAATTTAAGAAAACATTTATAGAACTGTTTTATAACAGCTCTGTTACTAGGGTGAAATGAAACATTTAAAGGACTTTTAAGAGCCGTTATAAAAACGTTTTGTAACTGTTTTATAAAGCTAGCAACTGGTTAAACTTAATATGATAATATGTAAAGTGAAAGAAAAATAAATATTTATATTGCTTCTCTTGTAAAGAGACCAGCTGCTTCTCTTGTGAAGAGGCCAGCAGCCCATATCAGGCTCAATATAGTCTTTTCATTGCCTACGGTACCCTAGTGCTCTAGGATTCTCTTAAGAGTTACTCTAATACGCTTTGCCAGGGTTAATAGTTTTTGTAGGCAGCCCAAAACCAGTTTAGATCTGATCTGGAGACATGCTAAAGATTTTAGTGCTGTCTGACTCTGAGAATATAAGGATCTTATGGCCTCTATAGCCCCTATAGCACATGTGTGGATAGCATAGATTTCTGCCTGGAGATGCAAGCTTCCCCAACAATTTCTGGCTATTGCACCTGGGTCTAGCACTGTGGACTCCAGCTACTGTTCCTATGTCAGTTTTAGATCCATCAGCTAAATGTCACAAGATATTTCTTAAAAAAATATTATTTGTATGGTGCTAGAAACAACAATTAGTCATATTTTGATGCAAACAATGATCTACATTAAATAATAATTAATACTTCTTGGTAAACTTGAATATTTTTGTTAGTAACCAATTTAAGTACCTACACATAATAGAGTTGAAACTTTTGAAATGAAATCAGAAATTACCAAAAGAAGAAAAATGGTGGTCAAAATCAGAATATGAATAATTATAATTATTATTATTTCTTGTAATACATTATTGTGACATTTTTTATGTGTATATAGTTAGTATAACCAAATTAGAACCAATGAGTCTGGCATTACATTTGCAATAAAAATTGGTTTGTAGACTCATAAATACAATAAATTGGAGAGAAGTGATGTGTTACTTATAAAAAAGAAAACATAACTATTTTTCACAAATTAATGATTGTTATTTCATATTGAACAATTCAATCATTTCATTGCAAAAGTTGAAAAATTAAGAATAAAAACTGGTGAAAGCTAACATTGTAACAGTTCATACATTTTCTTCCATTAAACATTGCCTTTTGTCTTTTAATAGTTATTTAACCAACAAGTGTATTAATGAGGGCCATTAACAATCGAGATAATTTAACGCACGAGCAGAGCGAGTGCATTAATGTTTGAGATTGTTAATTGCCCTTTTAATACTCGTGTTAGTTACAAAGCTTTTCCGTCGACTGTGAAAGTTGTATTCGTTTCTCTCAATATTTAAAAGCTAAAAATATTTGTTTCATACGTCAAAAATTAAGATGTATGTTTGGTTGACTCCACCACAGGTACCTAACTGTCAATATAAATATAATGTATAAGATGTGCGTTGGGTTGCCTGCCGAAAATCGTTGATTAATGTAGGTAAATCATTCTAATTTTGAGAACTTTAATAGCCTATGTTAATACACGGTCGACGGAAAAATTATGTTTATGACACTAAATTTCACAATTTATATACCTCCAAGATTAATGAGATATATTCAAACATTTCCTATACATCATCACAGAAATAATTAATTATATTAGTACCTATACACCATTTAGAAAAAAGTTATTAATATATTTCCTACTTCAAAGCATATAGAAGAAGTTATAGAAATGTTAAGTATAATTAATTTAGTAAAAAAACAATTTAATAAACTATAACTAAACATAATGATTACTAACAAAAATAAATGCCTTTACTAATATCTATAAGCTTAATTACTTTTCCTTGAAAGATAATAATTTATCCCATTGAACACCATCACAAGTTAGTTTACTTTCTATCCAAGGTGACATCCAAACTAAATACCATTTATCACCTAAAACAAGCTTGACATTTTCTAATTTCCCTTTATTGTACTTGCTGACAGTGTTTCGTTCATAAGTTACAACACCTTTCAACATTAAATCCACATGAAAATATAATAATGTGCCACTAAAGCCAGCTCCAAACAAAACAATCAAAATAAGAAAGATAAAAAATTGATTTTGGGTCCATTCCATAACTAATGTTGCTAAAGGGAATACTATTTTAAATATGGATGTCCAAGAAAAATCAAATGTTATGAAATTTTTTATAAACTTCATATTGTAATAGGATGCATATAAGGTAGCTATAAGCATATAAAATAAAAATATCAAAAAATAGCGATGGTTTTCAAGGCCTATGCAGCAACTAGTAAACAGGCAATGGTGATCTCGCTTAAGGATGCAGACCTTACATACTTCACAATGCCATGATCTTGGGGGAGCTATTGATTCACATACTGAACAAAATCTCCAATCTGGTTTTAAATCTGTTGGAAAAACTAGTCCTTTTATGCTAGTATCGCACATAATTATTGCAACCAAATTTGAACATACATT
The DNA here is from genome assembly GCA_910591685.1 of Galerucella tenella. NCBI lineage: Eukaryota > Metazoa > Arthropoda > Insecta > Coleoptera > Chrysomelidae > Galerucella > Galerucella tenella. The sequence continues at coordinate 5,410 of CAJUYH010000027.1, forward strand.
ATATAAAATGATAGTTCCGAAAACAAAATGAAAATTGTATGCTGCACTCCACTGTATGTAATATCTTGGTAAAACCACAAACACTTCAAAATAATAAACCGATGGTATCATAATAAACAAGAATCCAGTAACAAACACGTCTCTTATACATTTTGGAAAAATATTTGTTCGAATTCTCATTTTTCTAATATTTTTTAGAAAACAAAAATTATTATAGGTTATGTTTACATTGAACGTAGCGTAGCAGTGTCTATCAAACCAAGAGATCAACTTTGAACTAGTTTATTACCAAATGCATTTGATTACTATGAAATGACTACGATAATGAATGTGATCATAGATAAAATGTGATCAGCACACACTTTAGCAATTTTTATAACCATTGTCTAAAAAAAGAAAGAATAACAGACAATGGTATAACAAACGTGCACCATACCCAAGGATGTTAAGATGAGATTCTCATCTAACATCCTTGCACCATACCCGCAATACTGAATACACACATGTCTGACGTGTCACCAGTATATCAGTGAGACGGATATCAAAACCACCAAAGTATAATCTTTCAGGCACACACCAAAACTGTGAAAATATGTATATTTTCAAAAAAGTTGGGAATATATTTTTGCATACAAACATTTTTGTCAGCACAGATCAATTATTGCACTTTTGTAGGCTGCTTCGTTTAGGTAGACATATCGTATTTGAAATTCCAGTTCTATCTAGGAGATGTCACTGTATCAAAACTTCACAAATGTCAGTTTTGTCATTACATTATTGCCACTGCAGTTGTAGTTGTCAGATCAGATTACTTTATGTGGATTTTTTTATACAGTTATAATAATTATCCTTTTAAAACAGTTTTTATAAATATAATTCAATGTGTTCTATTGAACGTATAATTTTTATAAAGTTCCTTTATACATTTTAGTGAATAAAGTTATAATGAAACTATGTTAATTGTGTATTTACCTACATAATGGGATCAAGAATAAGGTAAATTATTTCAACTATATTTTTTAGAAGGGCAAACATTTCTTACGCAATACCAATAGATTTCATACTACAGTGTTACGTTTTATTTTAGGGAGAACGTGAAGCATTTCTTTGAATGTTTCTGTGAAGTTGTACCTCCAACTGGTGATAATGACCCATGGATTATACAACAGTATCCTGACAAATATAAGGATGAAGAAGTATTGAAAGCAGTACCAAAATTTGCATATCCCTACAAATTTGATAAGTATGTTAGTTTGTATTTATTTTTACCAATGGCTCAAAATTACATCTATTTTTCAACCAAGTTTCATCAATATTTAAAATTAAACTTCTAGCTATATTAGCAGTTTTTAGTACCTATTATAACTTGATGCATTCCAAATATGTTGGTAATTGGTTGTGTGGTCTTGCTGTTAATTATATATTAAACCAAATTTTGTAAAAAAACTTACCTATCTTAAAACTATTCTAAGAAACTAAAAATTATTTCAAAATCACTGTAATTTATCTCTTTTTCATTCTTGTTTGAATATTCTTTTTATTTTTCAATTTATAACAAAAATTATAATAGTTTTATTCAACATATTGTGGCAATTATACAAGTGCATTGAAGTGGTCAATTACCTACATATTAGTGAAATATCAATAAATAAATTATGTTCTGGGATATTATTTTTCAATTTTTAAAATATTTTGATACTGAGTAGATGTTAGGATAATATTTTTAACAATGACTTTATAAGTACAATCAATATGTAGGTATATTTCTCATTTTATCTAGCAAAATAATTTTTTTAGTGATGTAATACAGCACTATTCATTTGTACTGACTGATCTGGAATCAAAATGGACTTTTGGATTTTGTAGACATGATCCTAAATCTGAAACAGCAATTGTTGTTTTAAGCTTTTTACCATGGCATCAAGGATTTTACAAGTGAGTAGAAAATTCTTTTAAATAAAATATTTACAGTATTACATCATAAAAGACAATAATAATATATTTTTTAAATAACTCATTTTCGTGTAGTCACCTTAAAAACATACACTCATCACACATTCTAATGTTTATGTCAACTATCAACAGATACTTTTTGTTACCTCATTTATGGACAAACCCAAATGATGTACTCTGCAATAAATATGTAATATTTACTAACCTTTTGGTCTGTTTGTCTATATAAATGTATGTAATACATGTTACTCAATTTTCAGTTCAAGTGTATATTGAGGGTATAATTAAAATTATGAAATATGCTGCAGGGCAAAATAAATGAATAACTTTTATTAAATAATTGAGTACCTACAATCCCATAAGTCAGTTAGCTACAATATTGAAAATACAATCAAATGTATCTTGTAGCTTACTTGATAGCAAATTAATGCTACCTACGTATTAGTATAGTTGCACATTCAGCTCATTTTTGGTTATGTTTCCAAAAGAATATGTTGAACTGGGGATTAGCTGCTGCTTTTCCTAGCTAGCTCATCAGCATTTGCTTGTTCACAAGCAAGGCCTGGTATCCACAACAAGGACACTGTGTTATTTAAACCTAGTTGATTCAGTTCAACTGTTTAGCTGGTACAGTATCAGATCAGCACCTTGATGGCTGGGGCTCTTAGAAAATTGTGATAGTTTGTCTTCCATAGTTCTTATCAAAATTAAATTTTGCACATCTTCATAATGCCAAAATAACTGATTGAAAGATTATGTGTTGTGTTAGCTGCTCCCTCTATCATAGGTGAAAAGGGGTAAGGTCTGGTATCACCTCAATAATTAATCCTTAGTGTCTGAAATAAGATTCTTTTTAAAGCATCAATTTCATAAATATTTTCAAAGATGCAGGACTTAAGTACTTAGGAGCACTAGGTGCTTATATTCCTATTAATAGATGAATTGCAGAAAATCAAAAGAGTAAGCGCATGTCTTAGGTGTAAGTAACAACATCCAAGAAATAATTTTTTTCAGTATAGGACTAAATATATATGTATAAATGGAGTAAGTGAGAAAAATCTTGAAAAAATAGTAAAATAAAATCAAAAATCAACCTGTTTCGGGAATTTCTAATATTACTGTTTATTTAGCTAATAATTAATTTATGAAATCGGTTTTATTTTAATTATCATCATAACACATTTTATTCATTAAAAGAAAGTAATACAGATTGTTTATCCTTGAATGTCGTCATAGGTACACCCAAATGAAATTGAAAAGAATTCCATTCATTATTTTTAGCTGCAATACCCACGCATCACTCGTTTCCGGAAGTACATTATGGAATACTAATTGACCATGTTTTAATAAAACAACTCGGTCTCCTTTAAACTGCCCGTGGTACTGCATTTATTTGTACACTTATCCTAATCTAGTTTAAAATGATTCTCTCATTAATCATTTATGTTGGTGATACATCGCCACATTAAAAAACAAGATATCTGTATTATGAGTCTATTTATGTAATTTGGTAGGAGTATAGAAGTTGCTTATTCAAAAGGATCCCCTACACTTTAACTGATCTTGAAACAAAATAGTGATTCATTCAAAAGCGAAAGTTGAAATTAACCGTTATTATTAGGAAAAATATATCAAATAAACACATTCATTATACAAGAATCCATAATTTACAATTCACTATTCATTGTATTCAGTCAGTGATACAGCTATAGTTTTTTTTAATTTTTATCAACCTCTTATTATGCACCATATTCAATAAATTTGGGATTTCCACAAAGTGACGAATTCATTATTTACTGCTAATTTAAAAAAATTGCATTACTATTTAATTATTTAAATGATTATCATAAATATGTGGAATATAATCGACTTTGAAAATGTTTCAATTAAAATAATATGAATGCTCTTAGGAAATATGATCAAATCAGCTGTAAATTGATAATAATAGAAAATACCAATTAAAATTGATGTCTAGGGTCAAAGATATTCTAAACAGATGTTTATTTACAGGTGCACTTAATTTAGGTTTTGGGGTAAGTGGGCTTATACAACAGAGGTCATGCACTTGTTTGGAAACATTTTTCAAATGCTGTACAAAAATCTTTCAATTAACCATTACCGATAGATTGTGCCAGAAGTCCAAAACTCTTCTTGCAGTCCACATATTTAATGTTTGTGTGACTAAACTTAATAAGATGCCAATTGAATGTGAATTGAAATACGAGAGATTCACACATGAGACCTTTATTGAGTCTTCCCATTGAGGAGAGTGTTTTAAACAGATTGGTGCAATGCAGACTTGCTAGAAGGTCTAAAACTAAGGGTATTTAATTCAATAAGCCTATCTAAAGACGTCAAGAGGTGGCGATTGAAAACAGATTAATAGAAATTGAAAGGAGGAAAGTACATGCTGTTAATTTGCCATCATCACAGGTAGCCAAGCTTCACTACATGGCACTCAGAGACCGTCGCAGAGTGAAGATATCCCAACCCCGTTTAACTTGGAACTGTAATTCATTCATTGTCTGTCAGGGCATATAGCCCGAGAAGTAGATGTTTGCTCTTAGTGAACGCTCTACTCTTTACATAGTAATTTTCAAATTTGTAGGGCGTTATATAGTATGACACTATTATCTTGATATCTTGACTTGACATCTATTGATAAAACGCTTTACTTAAATATGACAATTGTTACAGGAACCTGTAATTAATCTTATACAAATGTTTATATATATATATTTTTTTTATTTACAGGTTTTTAGATACTACTGCAGTATTAATGCACAGTTCCCGAACGGAAGATCTCAGGGAATTTTTAACGGTAGTATATAATGCTAAAATTGCCGAACCTGGACGAAAGTTTATAGTTCCGTTCAATCAAGGAGAAAGTGTGAGTTCAGTTTTTCTTTTTAACAATTTTGTTATATTTTTTTTACTTCGCTTCTTTATTTATGTTTTACTTTTAGACCTTTACCGTAGATGTGCCAAGACCGTTTCAGTTACCCAGTATACCTGAAAATGTGAGTATATTATTGTTTTTTCTCGTTACTGTTTATTAGATAATCGTTAAGTTGGTAAACAGAACTCAATGTTTTGAAAAAATTGCACACAAATCCGTCCACAATATCGCAACCGAATAATTCAATATCTATTAATTTACTAGGGAGAAAAGTGTCACTTTTCCTGCCACTGTAGGGAAGAAAATGCGCTTTACTCCGGTGCAATACATACAATTTTTGCTACTACCCACTTATTAAACCTTTTTCTGAATTGTATTAACATTTTACAACTATCTGCTCGCTACGCTACGCAGCTGTTAGTTAAGGGTTGCTAAAGCGCGAGGGGGTAGCCGCTGATGGTATTTGGTGTACACTAGTATGGTATTTTTGGTAATATTTTGGTATTATTTGGAAATATTTGGTATTTTGTTTGGTATTATTGGTATTTTTATAGTAATTTTGTGGTAATATTGTAAAGATTTCATGATACTTTTTTAATATGCGCGTGCGCAGTAACATCGATATTCAAAAAGGAAAATTATGAGGAAATCTTGCAACGTCGCAACCCTTGTCATAGCCACATCATCTGATCGACGATTTTCATGCGCTGCATTCGGCTTTTTACACTTTTTAAAATCTTCTCGCTTTGTCTCTTAAACGCCATGCAATTAATATAAACAGGGAGAGATATAACCGTGTCGACTCACGTGTCAACGCAGATAGAGTTAAGAGTGTACAGTTCTACACTTACTTTCAGGTAATGTTGGTATTTTCTGGTAATTTTTGGTATTTTAAGCTGGTAATTTTGGTATTATTTGTCAAATATGGTCAGCGGCTTCCCCCTCACTAAAGCGTTTCCTACATGTGTGACACACAACTGTTTTTCGCCTACCAAACAAACCAAAAAATGGGAAAGTAAAACAAAAAACTTTGACATACACTGGCGTTTAATTACACTAAATTTCAACTGTACAACTTCTAACAGAAAAACCAACCAAACCGATATATCAAAACAACAAAAATAATAACAATGAACTAATTAAAAAATTTGATGAATGTATAGAAACTTTAGTTACACTCCAAACTTACAAAATCTACGTATATAACGGTTTTATTATATGAATAAAGGGAATGGCAGTATACATTATAAAAGAGTCTTTGTTCATTTTTATAACCGTTTCCCATGCACGCTAATTTTCTCTTAATTAAACCGGAAATTTGATTGGTTAATGGAACGTACAACATTTTCTCTAATATGCGTGTAAATAAATAACATACATTCGGTTGAAAACCAGAACAAAATTAAATGTATTGCATCTCTCACTTATAGTCAATTATTGTTTTTAGAGAAACCTCACCGAATATTTCAACGCCGTGGATACTCACATCATGTCTGTAATTTTTGCATCTATGCTTTTTGAAAGGAGAATAATATTTACTTCTAAGAAACTAAAACGATTAAGTGCTTGTGTACAATCCGCCAACGATATCATATACCCCATGATTTGGCAACATATTTTCATACCAGTATTGCCAATGTCACTTATGGATTATCTGTTGGCTCCTATGCCTTTTCTTATTGGAGTGCCTGAAGAAGTATTTAAGGTAAGGTAAATATGAGTAATTTGGTTTTTTTACCCTTACCAATTGTATTATTTCCTTTTCAAAGTGCTTCCATCTAAGTTTGCCCATTTTGTGCGGATGTTTCCTCAGGGTGCAGTCACCAGGTTGGTAATTGTCTTCAAATGTCCTTCTTCA
>CAJUYH010000027.1:12129-31801 GCA_910591685.1 Galerucella tenella
AGGGTGCAGTCACCAGGTTGGTAATTGTCTTCAAATGTCCTTCTTCAGTTAACTCTTTGTGCGGAGCTGCCCTTGGTTTTCCCTATCTAGCCAGTTCCCAATCTCCCCTCTTATGCAATCTTTTGTGATTCCACAAATCGGTTCCGAACCTATGGACCTTCTTTAGCTAACTGGTGCGCCATTTCATTACCTGCAAACCACATCCCTTGTTTATTGAAGTGTATTGTATGCAAATTTTATCTATGCATCTAATTTTTATTTGTTTTTAGCAAGTTAGAAGAAGTGAAATAGGCGATGTTGTAATTTTAGATACAGATGCAAATACTGTAGAAACGCCTTTTGATGATCTAAACAGTCTTCCTACTGAAGTTGTAAGTTATTTTACAATATAAGTTTAATCTTGATAACATTTAATTTCTACTTGTCAAATATAACATTTAAACTGTTTATTTTTGTATGATTGAATGGTACACGAATAATATATTTTATAATAGGTATCCTCCTTAAGAAAGCAGTTAAAAAACAAGCAGCTGGGGGATGGTGTATCAAGAGCATTTTTAAGAGCGTTAGTTCAATTGATAGGAGGATACAGAGATGCATTGAAATTTCAACCTGGTCAAAAAGTAACTTTTGATGAAGAAAGGTTTATTGAAACTAGGCCACCATCTTTACAACCGTTTTTGCGGGAAATGCTGCAACTACAAATTTTTCAACAGGTATTTATTGAAACCATTGTATGTATTTTTAAGTTTGTCTTTCAACTGTATCCACAACAATTGTTTTTCTTTGTATTTTATTCACACCAAGTATATTCTTAATGAAAAGGATTTTAATAATTTAGAAAGAAGTTATCAAGATTTCTGTTTTAAAGTTCGGATTAAAGTTCAAATATATTTCAGGTTGAGAATAAACGAATAAATAAATAAAATATGCACATGCAATACATATACATTTCCTATAATACTTTTTAGAGGCACCTAGAAGTATAAACTTCTGTATGTGCCTAATAATTTTTTTATTCTTATATATTTTATATATGTAATGAGCATGTAATGCATAAGCTATCCATTTGTAAGGCACCTAGAAGGAGGAGCTTCTGTATGTGCCTATTAAAAAAAATTTTCTTATATTTTATATGGTTAAAATAATGACACTATTGAACTAAAATAACTAAAATCTAACTTATAATTTTTGACAATATTTAAAAATGGAAAAGTTGAATTACTTTTTATCACGGTTTGTTTCGAGGTATTAAATAAGAATGTTTTTAAATGTTTCCAAGCTTCTAACAACATATGTTCTACATTGTTTCTTAAATGAATTCAATTTGCTTATATTTCTGATATCAACGGGTAATAAATTATAAAATTTAGGTGCTAGGTAATCAATAAATTTCAAGTTCATAGTTGTATTGCTTCGTGGAATTTTCAACTGTTTGTTGCTGTTTGATCTGGTACAATATTGATGATCTATAATTTTTTTTAATTTATCTGATTTATGGAAATAATAACAGGACAAAAGGATATAAAGACAACTCACATCACATATACTCTCATTGTATAATAAGCTGGTGTGATACAATCTGTTTTTGTTGAAAATCACCTTTAGGATGTAATTTTGTATTACCTGTATTGGTTTTATGTTACTTTTGTATGTTCCTCCCCATACTATTATACCATACCTAATAAGTGACTCTACCAATGTTTTATAGACCGTTACTATTAATTTAGTGCTCAAAAACTCTCGTAAAATGTAAAACTTTCTGATTAATTTTCGAATTTTACCAGTCAGATAGTCCACGTGGTATGTCCATTTGAGATTTTGATCAATTATCACCCCTAAATATTTAGTCTTAGATACTGAAGTTATTTCAAAATGTGTGTTTTCCTCTATTAATATTTTATTATAAATAGGTCTGTTGGCATGTGTTAATGAGAAAGCTATGTAATTTGTCTTAGTTATATTCAGTGACAACTTGAAAGTTTGAAGCCAGTTTTTTACCTCCTTCATACCGTTTTTTACTCGTGTTTTGACTTCTTCCCAGTTTTCACCAGAGAATATAACAGCTGTATCATCTGCATAAGATAGTATTTTTCCTTCGATGTTAATGTTAAGTAGGGATTTGAATAATATTTGTTTGTGGTAAAAGTGTTTTTATAAATTGCAATTATTAAGTAAAAATAGATGCAAATTCATTCATGAACTGAATAAAATACAAACAAAGTATGTATTTTTAAATCATTAATTTCTAAATTCTTTTTATGAACCGATTTTATAATACACGTGTTAGTGTATAGAAGTCTGCATGCACTCCATATATCTGCTTCCAGCTTTTTTGTTTCCATTAATAAGTACACCACTTACTCCATTTACAAATAGTTAGTGTTTTTTCCTTCATTGATTGGGTTTATTCTTATTCTTCTGTGTAACACTGATTTTCAAGTGATTTTTATCAATACATACATAGCTCTCGTTATTCCTTAGATTTGTTTATTCTTAAACTGTTATTGCGATCGTGTTGCTACGGCATAAATTGGCAAAAATAAATGAATTAATTGAATAATGGATGAAAAATTGGTTGATGAGTAGGACACAAAGCCAAGAATGGTCAAATTGGTATAGGTATTCATATGTTTCCTTACCCGTGTATGTTATTTTCTTTAATGCGTCTTTCAGTTTTTCAAAGTGATGTTAAAAACGTTTAATGTGATGATAATAATTTAAATAATAGGGTAACTTTTTTTATGTATAAAAAATTGTTGAAATGTACTGTAATGTAAATAATTCTCTCTATTCCAATAGACATCTTGTATAAATGAAGGATTAGTTTAATTTCATAGCAATTTAAATCAATTAAAAAAACACCGAAAAAATAAATTGTTTCAGCTGAACCCATAACGTTACAGTAAAATCATGGGCATCCATATAAAACACACTGTATCTTAGAAAATAATCTTGATCTTTAAGACATAACTTAGTTACAGTTAACTTCACAAAATATACATCGTACTAACAGTTTAAAAATAATCTGTAAATTTATCTTGAGTTTCTGACATTTACAAAATTTATTTTAGTTTATAGAAGAACGTTTGACAATGTTAAACACTGGTCAAGGTTTCTCGGATGAATTTGAATTTGAAATCGAAGGCTACACCGCCAAATCCGGTTCAAAACTTAAGCAACAGTACAAAGAATGGACTACAACGATGAAAAAAGAAGGTACCGCATTTTTCAAAAGTGTAAAAGATAAGGTAATGGTTAAAAGAATTTGGTTTGGTACGTATCGATGACGAATTTATGTTTTTAGGCAAATCCAGCTATGAAATCGGCTGTTAAAACAGTAAGTTTTTTAATTATTAACTACCTATTTCTTGTACTTATTTGATACCGATTTATACCACCAATTGGCCAAGATATTTTTACTATTGGAGAAAATCACGTGTCAATAGATGGCACTGAATTTTTCAATATGGCTGCTATAAGGGTGAACAACAAAGGCACGCGGCCGGTCAGCTGATGGCATGACAGTAGTCTGTCACAGTTTGTGAAGGTTAGAACTAGAACTTTTATCACGTTTTTATTGTTTTCGTACACCTCATCGATGTGTGATTGTTTTTATCTCAGAAAAGCACTTTCAATAGCTATATTACTTTACCATTTATACTCAAATTTTAAATCACAGATTTTAAATGACACAACAAAATTATTGGCATCTGATTTTGTTGTTCACCTTTATTGAAGTTAGAAAGGAAATTAACAGATGTCGCCCACTTCGTAGTTTTCGCCAATAGACCATTCCAGAACACTTGACTTTGACGGATATCGAAGTTGTATTTTGTGTTTTTTGACAGGTCTTGTAAGTCAGTTGGTTGTCAGACAGACTTTGTAGAACAATGTAAATGTAACATATTCCATTTAAATAATAAAAACTTTACAAATAACATATAAAGTAATCAAAGCTGCTTATTTTGAAATAAATATTGGATAAACTTTGTTAGAATCGGAATTGTAGTAAAATGTATTTTTTAAAGGTGAAAGATGGAGGCAAAGGGGTAAAAAGTGCATACAAAGGTCTGCGATCAAAACTTAAAGATAACCAAGGACCTCATCAATTAGAAAACGGCATAGAAAGAGGCGATAAACCTCGTTCTGCGCCTAACTCGCCTACTGGAAAACGAAATACAATTCCTGGATTCAGTGCACCTGTAACCACGTACCGTAAGGATGCAGCTTTAGCTCTTAAAAATTCAGCTATGCAAAGGTGAGTTAAAAGCATTATATTTTGTTTAAGTTTCACAAACGAACCCACACTGCTATAAAAGTTACTAACATATCTTCTAAACTGAAATCTTTAGTTTACTTTTTCCTTAGATATTTTTTTATATTGTCTCCCCACATCATATTACTTTCTTGTTGTCATGGTCACCATTGTTACAGTTTCAAAGCTAATCTTGCACATCTTGCTAATATAGCTTGAAGAAATAACGGATCTAAACTAAATTTGTTTTAAAGACACTTTAACTTCAGAATTACAGTAACAAAGTATCATCTTCATAACTTTAATGGTTCATGTAGTTTTTATCTGTTTTTACCTAATAAATGGATATGTTTAGATGAAATCTTTACTTCATTGTGGATTACTTCATTCTAATTACATTTATAAAAACTTTTCTCCATGGCTATATAATAATGCTTTATTACGCTCGCTCGTGCATCTAATAGTCTTGTGCTGCTACAGCTTATTTTCTGCCCTTGTGGCACAATATACTATTTTATACACTTATTTCGTGATATTTTTTTGGTACAGAGTTCAACATTTATTTATCTTAGGTCATATAGTCCACTGAGTCCTGGTTCGCAGCCTTTATCACCAGATGCTGTAGATAGTCCACGAAGTGGAAGTCCTGTAGAAATATCTCAAATTGATTTAATGAACGAAATGGAAGATTTATTGCAATTACGGCTTGATACGCCACCTGTTGACAGATCTGTAAGTGCTTCAAATGTTGAGAATTTAATACAAAACTACCTGCTTGTTTGTGTTGTTTGGGCAGCTAGGCAATATATTTTTATTTTATATATAATATATAGAATGGTTTTTCACTAATCCACTATACAAGGTGTCCAGGAACTTGATGAAAATATTCGGGAGCGGGTAGATGAAGTAAAAATAATGTTAGAAGTTGAAATGAATTTTTTTCAACGAGCCTATAGTTTTAAAGGAATTTGAATTTTTAGATAGATTGTAAGGTGTGTAGAGGATCCCCATTCGCCGTATTAAAACTTTACTTTTACTTCATCTACCCTAATTTTTACATCAAGATCCTAGATTCCCTGTATACAGCGTGTGGTATATCTCACAAACCCCAAAATATACAGAGTCTACGTAACATTTCTGCATACAGGAAAGAAAACACAAAGAATGAGTTTAAGAACAGTAATTCCATTTACCAAAGAGGCAAAGTACCCAGAAGTAAACTGCTTTCATGGAAACTCACCTTCAGAACACCATGCAAAAATGTGTGGAAAAAACGCAATGATAACTTACAGTTCAATAGTGGAGTAACTAAATATGCGCAATGTGCTTCAGATTGTTCCGAAATGATAGTTTGCCAGATATCTGTTAGTAAATTAAAATTAGCCACCCACTGTATATCTCAAACACAAACTATTGAAGAATTTAATTTTCTAGTATTATTTTGAATTCAGCAATTCCATTTGTTTTCCCAATGCTTTGCAACTGTTAAGTCTCGAAATTATAAATATTTTATTTGTTGCTTATTTTCAGTAGCTTTTAAATTTTCATTGGATGAAATATCTCAATATCTTATTAAAGTAATAAGGACTATATTTAAAATCCGTGATTAATACTTACAATTTTTAATTAATCAACGCCAAATATAATTTAACTTACTCAAAATCATAAAGTAGATTATAAATTTACTAAATTAAGTTTGGCAAGTTTATCTGAAACTATGGGGCATCGGTAAGAGGCGAGGAAACATGGCGCCTATCTGACATAAACGTGCAAATGGCGTACAGTACCTATTTTACCAAGTAAAACTGAAAATACAAATGTCACTGACAATACCAACGCCACTGGATAAATCAATATCAATCAATTGACGAAGTGAGAGAGAAGAACACACTCGGCAATAAGAAGTCAGCTGGTCAGGCCCTTCGATAAAAATCACCAATTATGTAGTTCTGAGGGTGTGGTAATTATGGTTTTCGCACAACGCTGCCAGAGCTTGGAGAAGCCCATAGCAAATTTGGAAAAGTGTTCATCTTTTAATATTCATAAATTGGAAAAATAATGTTAATAGACACGTTTAACGTTTAATCATATTGTTAATAATAAAAAGTCCCTTTTCTAATTATTATCACTACATACTTAGCACTTTAGCTTTTTTATAGTTAAACGTGGCAATATCGAATGATTTCGACTGCATTCCTTTCACGGTTTCAGATAAACTTGCCAAAGTATATGTGGAATGGTTTTTATGTTATTTATGTTTGATTTACAGCTTAAACCCGTTCGAAGCTTAGAAAATTTCAAAAATACATCACCATTGAACAGCCCAGATCGATGGGTGGTACATTCACGGGCTATTGCACCAATAGCATCTCCTCCGAACCGCTTTTTCCTTCAAAATTTAGGTCACTCCCAAGAAACCCAAAATCTCCTACAATCTCCCGATGATGTATTCCTTTCTCCTCCTTCTGTACCCCCTAGAAAACCTCCTAGAGACACCACCAGAGATCTCTTTAGCAGCACTCCGTTTGTGGTGGGTGGTGGGCACAGTGAAAACGGAGATCCTTTATTTTTTGTTGCTAACCAACATTCCGTTGACATTGTTAAGTTGTCGCCTCCTACGCATTCGCCTAGGCGAAAGGTAATGGTCATTGTTTCATGTAGTGCTTTCTTTAGTGTATATACATAACCTGCAAGTAAATAGAATGCTTACCATTCTCATATTCTCATTCAATAATTATAAGGTTCTATTAAAATTTTTGCAAAATCTCGGGAATATTTCAATCGCTTTTCTATATCTTGTTTTAGGCTATGCTCTGTTTAAAAAACTCAGAAGGAATAATAATAAGGAAAAACCCTGTTCTGACAACTAAAATAAACTGAACTGACTTGACATATGATTATTTTTTTCACATGTCAAATTTTGGTGGTTTTAACCAATAGCAATACATTATTCTAGCCAATAATTCAGTATTATACTGATAATTCTGCTTCCTTATCGATAATACCTTGTTTACATTGAAACGTCAACATTTTACTTCGAATTTGTCATTATTGACAACTGAAAGTGCTTCGAAGTTTATTGAAAAATGAACACAAACCAATTCAGTGCCATCACCCAAGAGAATATTGAACATTTAATGCAAAATTCCACTCCACAATTGATGGAAAAAATAATCTTCCCAAATACAACTCGCTCTTCAAATTGTATCACATAATTTTTTATTTTCATCACTCAAACTTGTTTATTTGAGGCAAAAACATTCAGACAAACCGAATTTAGATAAAATCCCTCGTCCTAAAGGACTCGTGATTTTATCAATCGGTTTGTTTTCATATTTTTGCCAATAAACAAGTTTTCATGGAAAAGAAAAAATTATCGATAAAATTTGAAGCACTCAAAAATCACACTACTGCTTTTGAGGTATTATAATCAAATATATTATTTATGCAAAAACACTCTTCTGATGCACGAAATCCTCATATGAAGTTGTGTTTTGACCGATTAAATTTCAACGTAAACGTATATAAATTAGTAAGACATAACTGTGAACAACGAATCGTCTACTCTTGGTTTTTAAACAGACTATAGCCAACAAAAACCGTCAGACCATACGAACCAAATAATTTTATCAATAGTTATATACAACATTAGTTTTTGCAAGAACGTAGTATAAAATTATTTTTCTGAGAAGAAACCATACCAAATTATGATATAAGAAAAATGTTTACTTATTTAGGGTGAAATTCATAGTCGACACTCGAGGGTCACTCATCCTTATTGTATGCAGAGACACTTAACAGGCGAAAAGTGAGGTTGAGTTTGAGTGTAACTTGAGTGAAATAATGAGTACAGATTCCAGCTCCCTTGAGTGAAGATTTTTAACCTATAAACCACGTTTGTACCTTACACTGTCATTTTACGATATCAAAATTTTGTTTAGTTGTTATTTGTCTGTTATAGTTTCAAATTTTTCAAGGAAATTAGTATGATGGATGATTTTATTGATTTTGTAAACTAGGTATATAGATGATGATAATGCTTACCGTTATCGTTCACCTTGGTTAGTAATCACATTGGTGTAGTAAAAAGCAAATTTATTAAATTAATTCATTTTTTAGCTCTCCACTTGAATTAAACTCGTGTGCCAGTGACACCCATGCCTTTTTCTTTCCAGCTACGCTTTTCTATAAAAGAATATTTACGAACCAGCTCACTTAAGGCTAGTTTTTCGCTAGACAAAAAGAGTTTTCTTTTGTTTTTTATTTTCCTAAGAAATAATGAACTTTAATGAAATAATATCTACTAAAAAAATTGAAAATAAGAATCTAAAATTATCTATTAAATAACTAGCTTGAAAAATAAACTTTCGCAGCAAATAGGAAATACATATGAACAGTAAAGAACTAAACTGAGAATTAAATACTTGCAGAGGGCTAATACACGAACTGAACACAAATTCGAATATGGATGCAATGCAACAGATGTCAGATGAACGTTAAAGGACGTTCATAAATCGCATGTTAACCAAACGCAACCAAAAGTTCCTAATAATAACATTGATGCCAAACTCTCTTCACTCAAATTGAAGTATTACTTGAGTAATGACTGTGGATATAAAAAGTCGCCTCGAGATAAACTCAAACTAAGTTGAGTTTGAGTATGAGTGACCCTCAAGTGTCGACTATGAATTTCACCCTTTAACTTACAAACTAAAATCTTCATACAAGAGTTGTGGTGTTGAGCTTATAGTTTATTATCTCCCTGCATATTTCAGTATAATCTTGATTTATGATTACTGGCCACAACTATACTATTGAATTATAGTTCGACGGAAAAATACGTCAGGTCTCAGTAGTCTTTTTAATAGGACTTGATCTATATTTCATGCAGTTATATTGTAATGTATTTAACTAAATACATTCAACACCTTAATCACCACAAACCCTACAAGTAAAGGTTTTTTCTCAAGAAATTAATTTATTTATAGAAAACAAGTAATATTTTATTAATTGTGATTGAGGACATAAAAATCAATGGGATATTTCATTAAAAATAAATAGTTCATTTTTAAATTGTTAGCAATCGATTTTGAATAAAGTTTTACTTGTCGCCATATTATCGCACGAACAAAATAAAAATTTTGAAACATTTTAGCAAAACCAAGAGACTGAAGATTTGATCAGACTGGATTCTACGTCAGATGTTGATGATTTTGACCCTTTAGTATCTAAACCAACTCCTAGCATTAGAAACAAACTTCCATTAACAATATCAAATCCTCTATATACGTACGAAAATAACAGTATAAAACAAAATGGAGGCATCACAAATTCAACTTTTCAACAGCAACAGCAAGTGGCAAATAAAGACACGCGGAACGATCAAGATTTACTCCAAGAGTATGGTTTGAACTTTAATTTTCCCAGTATTCAGAATCAAAACAATTTTGATTCTTTTGGTACCAGTAGTAAAGTAAATATGAAAAGTCAGTGGACGAAATTTGATTGAAAGTGATACTGTGAGAGAGCCATTAATTTTAAATACCTTTTTATCAAATTTAAATTCATTTTTAACTTTGCTTATTTAGCTTTTTTCATTTTGAACATAAGTGGAAGGGGTCGCCAAAGTAAGTTTGTTATTTAAATATTTATTTTCGTCCCAAAACAACTTTAGGTAGCAACAAGTTTCTTTGCGGTGGAGCAAGTCATATCTCGATCTAACGGTGAATGCCGAAAGTAGGCCTAAACATAACACTTCCTAATTGATTGTAGAAAACTGTGATCGCCTAAATTTGTATACTGTTTTTAACGATTCCGAGAAATATCAAATGTTTAATACAACAAAAACCAATCCAAAGTACGAAGAAACTTCACATATTTTAGATATGGACACTCACCGTTAGACAATGCCACGGTATACTCTTCCGCAAAATGGTCACTTTCAGAATAATCCATTGTGATTGATTAGATTTTCTAAATTAGTCCATAAGACAGCTTTTGAAAATTTAATTGCATTAGTTTCTGGGATATTTCCCATAAAAAAAAAGCATACCTCATCTTTTAATCTCTAATGGAATACTAATGACATCAAGAGAATCCTAGTGCTAAGGCGAGCTTAGACTACACGAATCTGAGACCTCGCCTTTATACCTCTTATTTATAAGGAGGTCTTAGAACTCTACAAGTAATGTCTTCTCCATCAAGTGGAAATAAGCAAAGTTCAAATTGAATTTGGAAATGAAACATACTATATTTTTAATTGTTATTTATATACAAAGCTCATTTATTTATTTTATAGTTTTGAATTATTTTTATCTTTGTTATATTTTGTTCAATTTTGTAAAAATACGAGAATGTTTGAAGTTTATTCAAAAGTTAAATTTGATCACTAAAAAATTAAAGGAATACATAAAGAATTATATGTAAATTATCAAAATACCAAAATAATCAACTTAAAAGTTCAGGAGCGCAAGTATAACCAAATGAAAGATTTGAAAATACAATTATCGACTTCTTTTTTATTAATTGAATTGATAAATTCTACAGACCAGTTTTAGATGTAAGTATAAGATATAAACAAAATCCAATTGATTTATTTAGTATTAATTTTCTTAATAAACTTGTATTTCATGGTTTATAAATACTCCCAATGAATTATAAAAAGGCATCTAATATATGAGAGGTATTAAACATTTAAATTTTATTACCATGAACAACTGACGCCTGAAATTTACAGAATCATGAGAATCTAATAAAATGAGTTATTGTCATAAAATGAGTTGACACCAAATATTATTTTACCATCCAAACTTTTCATACCAACAAGCATTAGGTGCTATTGTTATCGGATTAACAACTACCTGCTGTTGATGTTTCTCTTGAATCAATCATGTTGGTGTAAAGTTAAACGAAATATATTGGAATGGAGTATACCTTCAGAATGTCGCAGACAGACTAATACATTTAGCAAATTTTATATTTCCTTTCAAGGTGTAGATCAGTCTCTTGTGTCATACAGTCCGAGAAGTAGTTCTTGTTTCAATTAAAAAACGGTCAATTATCAAAATAAATAATAATATGCTCATTCTATGACTATTGACTGTATATTTAAATTTTAAATAAAATAAATCTAAAAAAGTGTCGCTACAGATCCTCTAAATTATCAAATATATCGTTAAAGCTTATTTTATAAAATACTTAAAATAGAGCCTCTCATAAATATTTAGTTGATTTTTCCATAAACGATCTCTCCGCAAATACGCAATTGTTGTTATTGTTATTATATTAAACCGTATATTGTAATTTATTGTATTTTAAATTTAACCAGAATTTTTTAGTAGGTACATTGGTAAGTACCACCTGATATTACCATATGGTGTAAAGTACATTATAATATTGTATTTGAACCACATTATTATCTGTATATGTTTGATTTTTTTAAAAGATGAAGAAATTAGAAGTTCAATGGTGCTCAGCAAACCGAATATGCAGATTCAGTAAGCCGATCATAAACTATTATCACTTATTATTCTATTCCACATTTCATGTTAGTTTTCTGCGAGAAAATTTAGTATGCTTCTACTGGTGATTCAAATAAAAATTGATCAGTACACCAACTAACTAACATTAAAATAATCAAGCGCAGAAAAATATCATATTTAGACCATCTAATTCGCAATTAAAGATACCAATACCAGCTATTGGTAATCAACCGGAAAATTGAGGAGAAAAGAGGAGGCGGCAGGAAGATGTCATGGTTTCCAAACGTTGGACAATGGTCAGGACTAAAACAGTAAGATATTCTATGATAGAAACAAAGAAGCAGTAGAAGAAGGCACCAACTATTCTTCTGTATCACTTATCTACAGTAGATTTTTGTTTTGATTGATATTAGATCCCCTACTCAATAGACAATTCCAGAACGACGTCACTGACAGGTCAGCCATATTGCTGTGGGTCCTCATGTCATATTCTATTTAGTCCTCATTGTTTACTGATAAACAACGGATGATAGACTTTAAATAGTAAAAAGTTCTTGAAATTATCTAAAACGCCATCGTTTTGTAGTGTTGTTAAGTGTGGAATGTCGATTTCCAGCTGTTTCAACCAAGCATAGATGACTATTTAATTTTTCTCTCTGTGCATCTGAATCTGTTACTTGCTTTTTTCGTCGTTTGACATTTATATTATTATTCAATTCACTTTGTATTCTGTAAAGTTTTTTCTATTTAAATAAAATACATATTACATTGACATTTTTCTCTAAAGTGTGTTCTTTCGCCCACATTGTGGAACCTAGTCATTGACGAGCTAATAACCCTTTTAAACGGTGAGGGCTTTCTAACGATTGGGTATGCCGATAATATCGTTGTCCTTGTTGTTGGAAGGCACATTACCGTTCTCAGGGACCTCATGCAAAGGGCTCTGAATAGGGTACATGGGTGGTGTAACGAACACGGACTTGCAGTTAATCCTGCCAAGGCTGAGATAGTTGCTTTCACCAAAAAGAGAGGTATAAGACCTGAGGGTCTAAATCTTGATGGAGTACCACTGCCGGTGGTTGAACAGGTGAAGTATCTAGGAGTGATCCTTGATAAATCACTGACATGGAAGGCTCATCTTGATAGTCGCCTAAGCAAGGTGACAAACACGTATTGGGCCTGTAGGAGAGCCATTGGTCCGAGGTGGGGACTGAACCCCAAAACGATCATATGGTTCTATAGAGTGATTATGCTGCCTATGCTCACATATGCGGCTCTGGTCTGGTGGCCGAGGGTAACCTTGGTCACGGCTAGATCGCAACTGGCACGCCTTCAAAGGGTGGTCAGTTTGGGGGCAACTGGCTGCATGAGAACTACACCAACTGTTGCGATGGAGGTGATCCTTGGTCTTCGGCCTCTTCACCATGTGATCGAGGCTGAGGCGGGGAGGGCTTTCCTGCGCTTGAAACGGCTGGGATACGTGCGAAGAGGGGAAGAGTGCAGGCACGTCAAGAAGCTCCGGCTCCTGGAAGATATTCCAGTTCTGGCTCGAGCGGCTGATGAATGCCTGCGTAAGTACTACTTCGCTACCCCATATAGGGCCATGATACGGGATAGAGAGTCTTGGGAAAAAGAGAGGAATACACAGCCTAATCGGACCGTCTGGTACACAGATGGCTCATGCTCCGGTGATAGAGCAGGGGCTGGAATTTACTCCAGGAACCCAAGAACACAGGTTTGTGTACCATTGGGTGAGGGTGTATCTGCATATCAGGCCGAGATATATGCTATCTTGGAATGTGCGCAGATAAACCTAGACAGAGGTTATGTGAATCGACGCATAACCATATACTCCGACAGTCAGGCAGCAATTAAAGCCCTGAGTGGGTATACCAGCAACTCAGGACTTGCTAACGAATGTCGAGAACTACTTGCTAATCTTGCAAGGCGGAACGTGGTGCGGCTAGAATGGATTCCAGCCCACTCTGGTTTTGAAGGCAACGAGATGGCGGATGCACTGGCTGCGGAAGGGGCGGCAGCTCCTTTCTGCGGCCCGGGCCCGACCCTGGGCCTAACAAAACAAAGAATACGCAAGGAGACGAAGAAGTGCCTGAGGAATCAGCACCTCGCTCATTGGAATGCTCTGCAGGGTCCTAGACAATCCAAACTTCTACTGAAGGGATGGACTGATGGACACGCCAGGGCAGCCACTGAACTACCAAGGAGTAGGCTAAGGAAGATAGCAGGACTCCTAACAGGGCACTGCTGTATGAGGAAGCACCTCTACAATCTAGGAGTAGAGGAAAGTTCCCTATGTAGGGGTTGCGGCATGACTGATGAAACGTCAGTTCATGTTCTCTTAGAGTGTCCACACTGGGCTGTATTACGCAGGCGAATCTTCGGAGTCACTGTCATGGATCCTGGAGACGCAAGCAGGCATCCACTGAAAAAGGTTGTGGCCTTTATTGAAGGGCTCGGCTTCATGGATGACTAGGTAGCAGGATTGGCACAATGGGCCCGCCAGTGGCCTCAGTGTCGGAACCTTGGCTTGAGTTGTCCAGGACAAGGCTCGCCTGCACATTAGGTAGTAGTAGTAGTAGTAAAGTTTTTTCTATTTAAATAAAATACATATTACATTGACATTTTTCTCTAAAGTGTGTCTGACAACCCCACAAACTTGAACTCCAGCTGATCGGGGGTCACAGCTTAATATAGCCGATCTGTCAAAGCCAGGTGTTCTGGAATGGTCTATAGAAGAAAAAAACATTATACGTCCTTTTCCTTTCAAAGATGTTTGTTTGATTCCATATTTCTTCTGTGCATATATACCTCTCATTCTATAATACTATTTAATCTTGATTGAATTTAAATCAAACTTATATAAAATGTAAACTTTTTTGGTTTAATTATGTAAACGAATTGTATTCGATATACTTATCTATTTATCAAAATTGATTAGTTAAGCACAAAAGTTTTTCTATCATTTGACTCGAATTCAATTTATATCTAAAATCAAAATACTGTTGCAATCCCTTACAAGAGTTTTAGAATTAGCTGTGATATACTCATAAATTTTGATTTTGTGTAGTTTTTTTAATACAAACCGACCGCGTGCCAAATACTTGTCTAATTATATATTAATCGACTGATAAAGGACTATTTTTTGTTATTATTATTATGCTTTAATTTTAAAAATTAATTCCGGCTCATTCATATTAACTAGTTGTAAGAATTTCGTAAAATACGCACGCGTCCGATTTGTATAAAATGGTTTGGTTAATTTGCACAGTAATGTATTATCAATGATAGTAAATTTATAAATTTTTTCAGTTATTTTTCTTACATTCCTATCATTTTCCTCTTTTTGCAATTTAAAAGTGTTATTTTATTGATAACCTGGAGATCATCTAATATAGGGTGTAGAAACTCCCCTGTCAAACACAAATTACAGATGATTCCATCAAACCTAGTTTAGCTTTAACCAAAAATTCCTCCTAAGCGAGCTATCGCCCTTGGAAGATGACGCTGTTAAGACGACTTCTTAATCGCTACCTACAAAGTTCAGGTAGCCTGGGACATGCCACAAGATGGTATGATGAAAAAGTATAACTTGAAAAATATGAGAATCTTAGAAATTTTGAATAAAGGATGCTATTACTGTATTTCTTTAGTCTGCTTTGATTTTTGTTGAATAGATTTGACGACCGATAATTCAAAATTGGGCAAAGTCGAAAAAAAGAGAAGATATGACCATCAATTAAATCTAGTAGGGCTTAGACAATAAAAGATTCTGCTGGGTAACTACAAGTCAAAGTAAAACTGCACTAACAGCTTCTAAAGGGATCCTCACTCTTCCAAAATAAAACAGATATTTTTGGGGTAATTCAAATATGAAAATTTAAATACAAAAACTATTTAAAATTAAACAATCAAGTTCTAATTAGAAATTTTAATATACACTACATTTTATTCATCTTCTGCCATCATTTTTTCAATCAGCCTTTTTCTTTCTTCTGCTTGCCTCAACTTGGTTAAAGTATAACTTTCAAAATCAGAGTCTTTTGCTAGTGAACTTCGACCTTGGCTTGTAAGAGGAGGTCCATTTAACCATTCTAACTTTAAAGGATTCTGGGGTAAACCAACCTCTAAGTTAACTGCCATTTCCTGCAATACAAAATAAATTAGTTTGTAGTTTCCCAATTTTTTTAAATATATAATTACTGATGGTATAAGTTGGAGTTACAAGAGAAGAAGGTAAATCAATATTTGAACTACATAAAAAAATGTATAAGCTATGTCTCCTTTTATTAAAAATCATAAAATATTTCATTTTAACAGGTTAGAATGAAAGATACTGACCACTCTTGTGAATTAAAATTTTTTGACAGTTTTAGCAAAAAATTTCATAGCAAGACACCAGAGTGTATCAATAATAGACCACACAATCACATAGTAGGTATTTAAACATGAATATTTTTTATTTTATAAAACAGTACTTACTGCTGCATTTCTATCTTTAAATTCTACCAAAGCACTACCATTTTTCTTGGGTGACATAACTAACGCCAGAATATCTCCATACTAAAACAAATAAAATTTGTAAATATATTTCTCTTGTACATTTTCAACCATCCTAAATGAACAAATTAGTTGAGGATATATATTATATTGTTGTGTGCCTATTGCAATTATGTATATACAGTAGGAAGATCTTTTAATTTATAAATATTTCAATTATATCTATTTACTGTGTATTTACATAAGATTAGAGATCTTTACATTTTCCCATTTATTTACTTTACTAGTTGAGCTGATTCAATAAAATTATAATAATCACAAATTTGCTTATTTCACATTCAAAAAGGAAAAAATAACTTGTAATCTGCTCCCAAGGGGTAATTGACATTAACACCAAAGATTTTTTTTTTAATATTTGTTAACACATTCAAATGATTGAATAAAATCAAACCAAATTATTTGGAAAGAATTTATAGGGAAAAAAATAATAAAAAGTGCTAAAGCAAATTGTGACGAAAGTATAATTTTGTTGATA
The DNA here is from genome assembly GCA_910591685.1 of Galerucella tenella. Classification (NCBI taxonomy): domain Eukaryota; kingdom Metazoa; phylum Arthropoda; class Insecta; order Coleoptera; family Chrysomelidae; genus Galerucella; species Galerucella tenella. The sequence continues at coordinate 28,922 of CAJUYH010000027.1, forward strand.
CCATCTACTATTGGGTGTCTGAGTATAGGAAAACAACAAAGTTTATATTTTAAGGAAATCCAGATATAATTCTGTTAAACTTTGTTTACAGAAATAGTGATTGTTTCCATCAGTATAACACATAATAATATTTCAATATTTAACTTATTTTTAACAGAACAGAACTGTTTACTGTTTAGAAGGATAGTAATTACCTTTTTAAATGGATTTGGTGACTTTCTATTCTATAATCATATTTTCAATTGGTTGTCTCTCCTTTTTCTTGTCAGCACCACAATTTGTACTGGAAATTATGCCTCCTGTTTTAAATTGTACTGGGATGGGATCATAGGTACACTAATTTATACTGTGAGCAAATCAACTTGACCAAAACTAGAGATTTAAACATACTGAAGATTGCAAAATTATTGTATTTAAGGAAACTCCAGTATACAACTAGGATTGAAAATGTAAGTTAATTTTAATTATATGTCTATTTAGGAAGGTTTTAGTAACCTCTATTTGGAAGTTGAAGTTATAAATACTTACCTTTGATAAAAATTTATTTAACATATCACTTGTGTATCCTCCATTTGTACTGTCATTTTTATTTGCCATCCATCTAATTTTTATCCTATGTTTTGAACCATCCCAATACTCTGTGTTTAAGCTCTGTTCCTTTTTTAATTCTTGCTTAACTATTTCAATTTCTTCTTGTACTTGCCTTGAACCTTCTTTTCTTAGCCTCTCAATTTCTGCCTAAAAATATCAACATAATTTGTGTATCAATACAAACTGATTCTTTAAAATTTTATATATCTCATGTTGGGTAATTGAATTCATGAAATTTGAACCAAGACTTGCTATGAGGAGGATTTATATGATTTTTTATTCTGCTCATATTGAACTAGTTGATATCCAAGTCTAAAGCTCAAATAATACTTGTTTCCCACTTTAGCTCAAGTATTGGTTCGGAATCAATTTTCGCCATAAATTCAGGTATCAATAGCACTTTTCAGCATCTTTTTGTTCTTATATCTTATGGAAATTTAAAAATTACACTATTAGTTACTCACCTTTAAAATTTCATCTGCTGACTTTTTATTTACAGAAGCATGCTTCTCTCTATATTCTAAGTCTTCTTTCAACTTTCTTCTTTTACTGTCCAATTCCTTATGTCTCAAAGCCGCTTCTTTTCTCCCTTTCAAAACTCTATCATAAGCTGCTCGAGCTGATACATCAGTTAAAATTTCCAATATTTTTGATAATTCATGAAATTTTTTTACTGCATTTGGATTATCTGGGTTTTTATCTGGATGGCATTGTAGAGCTTGCTTTCTGTAAGCTTTTTTTATCTAAAAATTTGAAGAAAGTATTTTTCAAATACACTGGCTGAATAGATTAATGGGCATCAAGGAAATGACGATTGTGGGAAAAAATAAAACAAACCATTAATGGATCAAATGTAAGAAACTGAAAATACAATCAGAAGGCGAAAAATAAAAAAAAATTAAAAACACCATATAGTAAGAGAGAAGAGGAAAGTTGGGGTAATGAAAACATGAAAATACATTAAAATTAGTATCAGTTAGTATCAATTTTAATATTCTATCAAACAAATAGGAAGAAAGTCTTTATTTTACAATGTAATGAGTTACTGACCTCAGTTATAGAACTATTTATATCAATGTCCAAGATTTCATACAAATCTAATTCTTCGATTTTTAGCTCTCCCATCTCAGGGCCTCAAATAATTTTGAATTATTTGTATAATTAATTCGTTTTGTATTTGTAAATGAAACTTAACCTCGTCTATTCTTCTGGCCTAATAAACGTCAGTCAAAACTCAAAAATCTTTAAACCATAGAAGTGCATGCGGAAAATCTAATGGAGCTCTGTGCACTCTAGAATTCTACCGCGAAGCCCAGACAATATCCACGTTGCCAAGTGTATCCGTTTTACAGGTTATCTATAGGGTAATGCCCCGGTAAGAGATTACCTGCATAAAATGGGGCTGTATACTTTATTCTTTTAATCTTACCTCCTTTCTACTTAAAATACTTGATACTTACATGTTACATCAGGCAAATCTACTGTAGATGCCTTGCATTGTCTCATAAAAATGAAAGGCATTAAATAGCATTATAGTCCAGTGCAATTACGGAAAAAATTGGCTAAAATCGGAAAAATTAGTAACAGCCAGGGACCCTAAAAAAAGTATACTTTGGGGTATAACTAACACTGGAAAAATAATTTAAACAAAGTTTGAGTGGAAATGTGTCAATGGGGAGGTTTTTTAGGGGTTGAAAACTCACTTTTGCATTTTTAAGACAGAAAATGACTTTTTAGCGCAAAATGTTGTACAGAAAATTTGTAGATAATAAAAAAATGAACAACTTTTGAATGAAAGATTTTTCAACATAACCTCAAATTCAAGGTGAAAATCGCAAAAAACCGTTTTTTTTCTTTTTTAATTTTTTTCTCTGGCAAAAAAATGCAATTTGCATGAAACTTGGTGAAAGTATATCTTTTTTTATGTTACATAAGCACAATTTTTTTGCACAACCAAAAAAAATTATTTTCCGAAATATTTAATATTTTTCGAAAAAAAAGGTTAATTTTCAAAAAAAAATTGCTGCAGTCAAATTTTCGATTTTCGAATTCTGCACCCACGCAATTTGTTCGTTGGAATGTCAACTTTAATATGGCTTATCTATGTTGGGGTCGGATTTTGCATTAAACCCCTTAAAAATTGAAAAAACAAAAAAAAACGACTTTTTCATATGCGTATTTTTTAATATGTATTATACTATGTATTATTTTCAATTTTTTTTAGTACTTACGTAAACAAATAATTCTTTTACAGGTATAATTCAATAAAACAATTTAATGAATAAATAA